>PVHY01016702.1:0-33150 GCA_004024945.1 Uropsilus gracilis
CCTTGTTGGGTCTGACAATGCTGATAGGGAACTAAGCTCATGCAACTGTTATCTCAGAGATGAAGCCCAGTTAATACCTTGACTATGTTCTATATGCGATGACAGTGCCAACAGTAGCTATTTCCCTGTCATCTATTAACCTGGAGCCTCTTCTTTTCTTTTCAAGGAGACCGAGTTGAACATGGATGTGATAAAAGCTCCTCTGTAGGTGCCTTGGGGCAGTTTACAGCAACTGTGCAGCCTTCCAGGAAGATGTCAACGTTTTCTGGAATGTAGACAACCTGAATGCTGAGAATAATCTTCATTCTCCTGGTAGTTGTGGCAAGAATCCATCAAAACTTTAGATGAGAGTAGAGATGGTGTGCTTATATTTGGCTTCAATGTAGGGGTTCTGGGGTGCACTCCGGCAGATCATTGGATTCAGGAGACTGCTGTGGGCATCCAAGCAACAGGTGAAAGTGACTTGGATTCAGCAGTGGGGTAGGGTCAGGGAGAAGAGAGTGGATTTACTAAATCTACTGAGTTCAATGGATTCAAAATGGTGGGGCAGTGGGTGATAGTAGTTGGTGAAGGATTTGATATGTTGGGACTAGATGAGGCAGAAGGTGACCAGATTATCTCCAGGACTTCTGACTTCTCTGACTGGGTAAATAGGGTTCAAGTCAATAGGACGAGGACACTGCAGAGGCTTATGTCTCGCTGAACTTTGATCACATTGGCATCTGCAAATGCAATAGCCGCTTGGACACTTTTCCTCAACACAGATTCTCTTTCTCCTGCATCTTCAGTTCTGCATGGCACTCCCTTTCCCACTAACCCCATCACCACCCCCATCCCCCCTTCATGCACTATGGGACAGGTGAACTTTCTCAGTAGTGAGGCCCCCCGAATTCCTCACATGAAGCCCCATATCCCTTTCACATCCTCTCACAACACCTGTGTTTTTCCTTCAAAGCAACTGTGACAGTTGAAAATGACATCGTTATCTGTTTCAACTCCATGTCTGTGAATGTGAAGCCTATGAAAGCAGAGATGCTGTGTGTGATTAGTATGGCAGACGTGTTTTAAAGTCATCTCTGTGGGTTCAAATCTGGCTTTAACGTGGGAACTAGGGTAAAGTGTTTCATCTAGCTGTGCCTCAGTTGCTGTGTATGTAAACTGCAGGTATGACAGGAAGTCTTACAGACTTGTTGGGCTGATTAAATGAGTTAATTAGCATAAAGCATCTATAACAGTGCTTGGCATCTAATAAGCATAAATGTTAGCTATTACTATTCATCTCAATATCCCTAAATATTTGGTGGACAGGTAATCAGATAGATGGATAGCTTAAGGAATGATCCAACCTCCTCATGCCATGGAAAAGTAGAAGAATAGGTAAGGTGGTAGGAAATAAAATATGGTCCTCATTAAACTATGTTAAGGAAGTCCAAATATGTCCTATTAAAATAGGACCTGTCCTTTATACTTCAAGACAGCTCAATTCTAAGACATTGAGTCCTAGTAAGATAAACTTGTTTTAGAATCCCTTTCAGGCTTGGCTTTCGGTGATGAGTGAAGTTACTTGCTTCTTGACTTCAGTAGAAGGAAAAAAACTCAAAACACCGCAACTCAACCATTGCCTCCTTCATCAAACTTACTGCATATTTCCCAAATTCACTAAGAATTTTTTAAAAAGGTATAATCAAAAATTAAGTCTAACCGACAAACAATCAGTCAAGTCATTGATTCATTCATTCTTGTGTTCTTCACCCAAAGTTTGATGGAATTCCTACTGTATGTCAGGCACTGTGGTAAGTGCTAGGTGATGAGTCAGTCTAGAAGGCATTTTCTCTGTCCTCAAGAAACCGAAGAGTCCTTATACACTTTCTAGATTTTAAAGAAATATTTATGATTGATTCACCTGATCAAAGTGAAGCAAGCACACAAGCAAAAGCTATTTTCTAATCAGGGGCAGCAGGTTATTGAGAACCATCCTCTACATTCTCCCCCCAGCTCTGCCCTGTCATCAAAGGTAGAACTAGGACCTTCCAACAGCAGCTAAGGCTGCCCAGTCCCAGCTGGAAGGTATTTTCATTGCTGTCGCTCTATTTATGAAAGCAACTCATGTCTGATATCTTCTTTTTGCCCAGAGGATTCTCTTTCTGTAATTTATTACAAAATTCAAGGCCATTTCATTAGGGGGAAATGCGCCATATCATTATTATAACAACTCCCCCTATTTTTGTTCAATTTTGAAACTGACAATCTAAAGACTATTTTTAGCTCAGTCATGTGAGATTATTTGTTTCCTTATTATGAGAAGTTTTTCCTTCAGACTAGTTAACATGAATTTTATGCTCACTTATTATGTCACATGCTCCAATTCAATTTATTTTAAAGCAGATTCTTTGGGGAAAACTGTAAAGCTAATTTGAATTGATTCTTTAGAGATTCCATTTCAAATGAAGTGCTATAAAATTGGCAGACAAAGTGAAAAAATGGGATTGAATTTTCTTCTTCAGCTACTCATTGAATTCAGAAATCTTGCTTTTCGACACTGCCAAGGGTTTTGATAGAATGTTTTATGCAATTTTCATAACATTTATTTTAAACTCCACTGCCTTTGGTTTGGTTGTTCAACTCAAAATGGTTTCCTGTTATTTCCATGGGGGAAAAAAAAGCAGAGTTCTTGCTAAAGGAATAAGGTGGTGCTTCAATAGAAACTTCCCACCATCTACAGTGGTGACTGTGGGCGAAACATCTGTTGTAAAACAGGTGTCTTAATTCCACAGTGAATATTGAATGTTTGTGGACCAACTTCTCCCACTTAGCCCAATTTATATCTTCTTCTTTCACAGTTGATGGATTTATTGCTTGAGGAAAGTATGGGAATAATATGTGAGATGCTTGATGGCTTAATTTCCTGTTCTTCGCAGGCCCAAGAGGCGCCCGTGGTTCACCAGAGCCGGCTCCAAGCTAATCAGAAACAGTCATCTGGATGGGGTGAGGGACCCTAGGATTGGCCCATCTGAGTCCACTTGGTGATTTATATCCGATTATTGACAATCTAATGGAAAATATATAGAAAACACATGTCTACAACTTGACCTTGAGACGCACTTGTTTTCTTTGTGTGTTAAAAGGGAGTTTTATTTCACACTCATCTTTACTCCCAAATTTCCTGCATAGCAGCTCTCATTCCTGTTGACCCAGGTAAGCAGCTGAAGAGCACAGACGTGGAGGGTTGATGTCCAGTTTTGCTCTGGAGCCTTCAAGTCTGGCAGCTGTCCTGGTGGCTGTAGGGTAAATGAGTCGGTCGGGCTTTTTCCACCATCAGCCTCTACGACCAGCACCTGTGGTATTGCGCCCTCCCCATGATTGTGGGTGTCCAGCCCAATGGGTGTGCGCATGCGTGAGTGGGCTCCCTGGGTCTAGCTGGATGGGCTAAAAGGATGGTGTCCCCGTGGGGGAGGGAGAGGAGAGAGCACTGGGAGGAGAGAACATGAGGAGAACAGAAGAGCACCAGAGAGCCCAGAGAAAGAACGGGAAGATTCCTGGGGGCCTGGAAGGCACACCTGCCTCCCCAGCCCTCTGCCTGCCCCTGCATGTTGCCCAGCCTGCCTGATGGCCATGCAACCAACCCAGCCTCCCTGCCCGCTGGGCCTGTGTGCCTGGTTCCCTAAAAGCATGAAAGCCAGTGAGCTCCACCGAGGGCTCCCGCATTCTCCTTCAGCTGCTAAAACCAAGAAGAACCTACTAGGACTGGGACGCAGCGTTGCTGCCCAAACTGCTGGCTCTTGAAAGAAGCAAATCATTTCTCTGTGTCTTTGATCAGTTACAAGATGATATGGGTGTGGTGTCACGCGCCCACCAGTCAGGGCCGCCTCGTCTGCAAGATACACCAAGAGGGGCTGTTGGGCCTTGAGACCTTGTAGGGCTCCCTGAGCCTGTTCTGATTTTGAAATCGGGTGAAAAAGGAGGCGAAAGCCTCCAATTGACAATCCCAAGTCCGTATCACCGTGCATAGCAGTTGCCACTCTAAATGCAGTTTAACAAAGGGTTTTATTTTTTATTTTATTTTATTTTATTATTTTTTGAGACCAGGTCTCACTATTTTTTGCCCATGAAACCGCAGCCTCTCGTTGCCCGGGGTACCACATACTCAAGCAATCCCCAGCCTCAGCTTTCCAAGTAGCTGGGATAACAGGCGCGCGCCACCACGCCCAGCTATTTTTTTGGAACTAGGTTTTGCTATGGGCCCCAGGCGGGACTTGAACCGCGATCCCTAGCCCCGGCCGCTTCATAGGCTGAAGCTTACAGGCACGACTCACCGTGTCTGGCCTTAACAAGGGGTTTTAGGAACAAGGGAGTTCAACAGGGAAAACGAAAGTCCTTAAAGCCACAAGTGGCAGTTATCTTACCCCAGTCACCATTCTTAGTCCAAAAGGTCCCAAAGACACAGTCCAAGATGGTGCCCCTTTGCCCCTCCAAACCTCAGAGGTTGGCACTCTGCAAAGTCCAGTCTTTCTCTGGCATCTTCTCTTTTCTTCCTCTCCAGTATCCAGAGCTGCTCCACTTCTCCAAGGTGCTTCAAACTTCTTCCACAATTGCTGATGCACAAATAAGCTTCTCAAATTCCTGGCCATCGCCAGGTACCAGCTTTACAGGCCACCTTGCTGCGGCATCACACTCTCCACACTGGTCACTCTTCCGCTGGTCACCATGACTCCTCGCCACCACCAGCTCACTCTTCCAGGGGGCTTCTGCCCAGCCTGGTTACTTGGGGTCCTCTTTACCTGCCTGCTATTTTCTTCTCTCTGGAAGGTTCCGCTCTTGCATCCTTCTCCAGGTGCCAAAACCTCTCAGCTATCAGCTTCACGTGGTCTCACTCCTCATGCAAATCCTCTCTCAGCTGCTTCCTCCACCAGTTTTTAACTGCCATGCCCCCAAGAGTGGGGGAAGGGCACCCAATTTCATTTTGAGACCAGAAGGGGAATGAGCACAAGCATGACTATGTAACAAAGAAACCAGCCTAGAGAGCATCTGTGTTGTTGCCGAATAGTCTTTATTGAGGTAACACTGGTTTGTATCACTGTATCTCAGAATCATGGGGTCCCCCTTGGATGTTGTTACCATAGCACATTCACCACCAACGTGTCCGTGGTCCATCACCATACTTGTTTTACATGAACAGTTTGTTTAAATATTACTTGCAGTTAATATTATCTTTTTTAGGAGGGGAGAAGACCAGATCTGTGAGTGTGAAGCATGTGGGTGAAACATGAGAGGCAGCCCCAGAAGCACAGATCTGAGGTGTGGAGGAGATAGACTCTTGGAGCTGTGTAGTGGGGCAGGGCCATAGGAAGCCAGTAGGTGCAGAGGCAGGCTGATGAGGCTGTAGATCCCGAGCCTGTTGGGAAGGAGAGCTGGTGTGAAGACATGTTGGTTCTCAACCAGGCATGACTTTATCCCCAGAAGACACTTGGCAATGTCTGAAGATAGTTGGGCTTGTCACAACTGGTTTCTGGGGAGCAGAGGCTCAGGATACCCCTAAACACCCCACAGTGAACACTGTCCCCACCTATGACAAAGGTTGGATCCACAACAACCTTCACAATCCACTACAACATGGCAGCAGTGCTGAGGTTGAGAACACTCATGGTGAAGGTAAAAGGGATGTTGGGAGCTATAACGCCAGCAGGAGTCCATGTCTTTCTCCCATGGCCTTTGACCTCAGTGAGCGGTGACCTCTAACCCTTCCCACTTCTGATATGGCTCTTCCCTCACATCACTCCCAGCCTTGCTTGAGTCAAAACAGGACTTGGCATTTCCATTGTTTTACTTCATCAGCCCCTGTGTAAGCTGACTGAGAGCTGTGCATCAGTATCTGCTGTTTATCTTGGAAAGCAGAGTCAAGGCTGGACAGACAGATACCCAGGCAGACCACAGGGCACAGCCTCTACTGCGGTTCAGTGTGTGGCTGTGTCACTGCTAATCACAGGGCTGTGGGGGCAACAGCTACATCCTCCTCCATGTGCACTGTCCCCTTCTGGGGAACCCAGGGAGAACCCCAACATGGAAGCCGTCAGCTTGGACCACACAGTGACATGAGCTGGGCATAGGTAGACTTTGGAGGCTTGTGGTACAGAAATCCTTACCTTCCACTTCCTTCTCATTCATCTGAGTGAGCTTATTCATCATGTAGGTTGTGGATGATCAAGGTCAACTTGAATTTGCTGAAGCCAAACTGGGAATCTACAGTAAGAGTTTCCGGCTTGGCTGGATGGAGGGGTTCAAGCGATGTTACTGTGGCTTTCCATCTGTCCACATGGCTCTCTGCCTGAGACGAGGGACGATGGCCTTGGCATATCCAGACTGGCAATGTCCTTGTAGCTCAGGATAGGAGAAGGCCGGAGCACCTCTTTTTCAGGGTGTATTTTCAATTATGTACAGCAAATGCTGCGTGACCCTGTTGGAATCAGAGGCTCACCCGGAACCAATTTCTATGAACCTGGGGAAAAGGGGCTGCAATGAAAATCTGTGCAGTCAGTAGCTGCTACAGTCCACTGGGGATGTTAACCAGCCTCACAAGGATGGAAGACTGCATGGAGGAGGTGGTAAGGGAGTATCAACTGTGGTGTAGGGGGAAGGAAAATTCCTTCCAACTGGGGTAGTCAGGAAAGGTCTGACAGCAGAGGGGGGTTTGAGCTGCCTGTGGAAAGACTTAGCATTTCAGAATGGATAGAGGAGAAAACATCAACTTTCATTTCTGGTTCTTTCCAAAGGCCAAAATGTGCCCAGTAGCGAGTTGGACTGGAAGGGACCCAAAGTGCTTGTCTTTGCTGCTGGATGGGGATGGCGAGTCCTCTCAGAGACTAACCAAAGCAGCGAAGAGTCTTGTCCACTCTCCTGCATGAAGAAGGGGAGGCAGTCTTTTTCGTAACCTGAAGAAGTGTCGGTATGTGTAACTGGCAGTTCTCTGCATCAGCCCAGAAAGGCTCGTTATATAAATGAATGATTCAAATAGAAAGTGACTTACTTAGGAAACAAGCATTTCTTTTTTCCCCATTTTTCATATTCTTAGAATGGTTTCTTTCAGGTTTGGAGTGAAATGGATTGTAACTTTAATATGTATTTATTAATTCCTGCACTGTCTTGTGTGAGCATTTAGAACACATTCGTGTGGGGTTGCCAGGAGCTCGGTGGTTTCCCAAGCAGACGACCAGAGCCTGTGGCTTGTCTCTCCATGACAGGTACATGACAGCCCTAGGGAGCTGCTAGTACCCCCACTACCACGCAGGGCACTGTGTCTCCCTAAAAAGGTGGTGGGGGTGACAGCGATGGTGATGATGTCAGTGGTGATACAGTGATACAGGATGCAGGATCCTAATACTTCTCTGTCATCACAGAGCATTGTTCGCTCTCTCGGCCACAGAACTGCAAAGCCTTTCACTGCCTGACGGCTGCCCCAGCTCAGAGGTGCTTCACGCTTCTTACCTCTTATGACACAGTGATTTCTTTGGGTACCAGAGTCTGCACATGGTGGGTGGGAGGTGTACCTGTGTTTAGGGGAAGCTGAGTCACCACTTCATCCTCTGTCATGGCACGTTGGGTGCAGGGAGCAGCTGAACGTCCATCAGATGTTCTCATGGCAGAAGGGACGCAGGTGAGGACGCTTGTGTCCCATAGCCAGTCCCGCTGAAGGGACTTGATCCGGCTGCTGGGGTCCATTGTGTCACAGTTGGCAGTCACTTGCTCCCCATTGCAAGCCCACCCACACCACATGACGTCCTGTGCCTCCTGCGGTCAGAGGTGGGTCTCTACCGCTTGGGTGCAGAGCTCTGAGCCTCACCTGCTCCAAGATACACAAAATGAGACACGAACAGAAGAGATTGGTGCCGTGAAGGAGCGGATGCTTCAGGAGACTTCACTCCTTCCTTCTCTCTTCCCAGAGATGGCTTTCATGGGAGGGTTTGCAAAGCTCATCACTACCAAGCCCCACCGGCTGGCAGCTTCTGCAGCAGATGGCTGCTCTCCTTGCCCACCATCCACCGAGATCGTTGGCCACTTCTCTGGGCCCAACACCCCGGATGGGTTTTGGGTAAATGATTTATCAGGGCTTTTAATCCTCCTGCCATTAGCCTCTACGCCCAGCACCTGTGGTGTTACACCCTTCCCATGATTGTGCACACCTGGCCCAGTGGGTGTGTGCATGTATGAGTGGGCTCCCCTGGGCCAGGGAGGGAGGTGATAAATGGGTGGCATCACCCTGGGGAGGTGAGCAGGGGGAGGAGAGAGCTACGGAAGAAGGCAAGAGAGACAGTCCAGAAAAAGAGCATGAAACTTCTGGGGCGCTGGGGGCCTCCCAGCTTTCCTGCCCCTGATGCCTAGCCTACCTACTGGCCACACAACTGTCCCAGCTTCTCTGCCTGGTGGGCCTGAGTGCCTGGGTCCCTGAGACCATGAACGCCTGTAAAGTTCACTGAGGGCACTATCATTCTTCAGCTGCTGGAACAGACAGAGAACCTACCTGAACTCAGATGCTTGCACTACACCAAGTTCCTGTGATAGTTCTGGGGACTCTTGGATTTCATCCAGGTAAGTCACTGCTTCCTTTCCACCAGTTCCATCTCAAGAGGGGCAATGCCATGTCATAGCTGAAAGTGAAGTTTTTTTTACTTATTGAGATGATATTGGCCACATGGTTTGTGTCTTAGAAGTATAGGGTCTCTCCTGTTGTTACTACCCTATACCCATCACCAAAGCACAGAGCACCCACAGTTCACCACCACACCAAGATGTACCCCTTCCCCATTTTGTTCTTAGCTCTCTCCCTTCCCCTCCCAGAGCCTCAGCTCTGTAATCAGCTTTCTAGGGTAAGTTCTTCATTTGGTTTTATCTGACCCTTTGTTTGGTTTCTCTATATTCCACACAGAAGTTACACCATCCAACTTTCTCCTTCTGCCTTATTTCATTGCATCATCCCCTCCAGTTCCTTCCATGTTGCTTGCAAATGGCAAGTGTGTGTCATTTTTGATGGCTGAGTAGTATTCCACATGACAGTAAAGTCTCTTTCTGATCCACTCATCTGTGGATCTTAGTTTGTTTCCATAGCTTGGCTGTTATTAGAGACTGAAGTTTCAAGATGAGATGCTGCAGCTGCTTCCTTTGGCCACTCAGCCCAGGTGTGGAGAACACTGGCCAGATGCAGTCCGGGACCTTATTAGATGTAAAGAACTTAGGTGCAGAAGACGCTGGACAGGATGTAGTCCTAGGCCTTGCCTATTGGCATGGTTACAGATCCCAGGCCTGGAGCCAAGTCTCTCTTTTTTTCTTAGTAAAGAACCCTCCAGGCTTATCAGTTTGTTGCAAGCATCAACATCAATCTCTCCTGCTTTTAAAATGCTGTATTACATTCCTTTGTCTATATGCACCATAAGTTCATGATCTGGGTCTCTGTCGATGGACACTCAAGCTGTTTGCATATCTTAGCTATTGTGAATACTACTGGATGGAACACGAGGGCACAGGCATCTCCTTGGGGTACTGATTTCATATCCTTTAGGGTTATATCCACAAGGAAGGTGCTGATTCTCTTCTATTTTCAACCTTTTGAGGACCCACTCTATTTAATCTTCTCATGTTGGCTGTACCAACTCATGTCCTACAGTGTACACAAGTCCCCTTCCCTCAGCTTTTATCAATTTGCTACCCATGATTCTAACAGGTGTGAGATGGTGTCTCATTGGTTTGCATTTCCCTGTGTTTGTTGACTGTCTACTCCTGCCACTGTTGGGCATTTGTCTCTTTTCATTGGAAAAACATCTATTCAGTTCCTTGCTCATTTTTTATATTGGATTGTTTTTCTCACTCTTGAGGTGTCTTTATGCTTAAAATTCAGCTACTAGAAAAACTTAAATCTATATGCGGTTCATGTTTATTTTCAGTTTTGTAGGCTACCTGATTTGTCACACTCAACTGCCACTGTAGGGTGAAAGTGAAATTGGGTCAAAAATGGGCAAAACTGCCAACTAGCAAGCCATAGGGGAAAAAATGGCACTTTTAAAATGTGGCCTCTCACCGGGAAGCCCCCAGCCCCCGGAAGCCGGGGCGCATGGAGGGTCCAGCGGTCCCAGACCGGCCCGCCACCGCGCGCCAGGCCTATCCGGCGCGCGGACCCGGGCGGGGCTATAAGCCCCGTCCGCCAGCGGGTGATGGCGGCCGCCCTCGGCCCAGGCAGAAGCTCGGGCGCCCCGGACCCCCTAGCCGGGGGGGGCGAGGAGTGTCTGGCTGCACCTGGGTAAGCTCCCCAGTGGGAGGTCAAGCCGGCCTGGGAGGCACCGGGAAGCCCCCAGCCCCCGGAAGCCGGGGTGCATGGAGGGTCCAGTGGTCCCAGACCAGCCCGCCCCCGCGCGCCCAGTCCTGCCGGCGGAGGGGAGGGGTGGAGCAGGGGGGGGGGTCCCGTTCATGTCTCTTTTACTCTAGCTAAACCTCAGAACAACCAGAATAGATGCAACAGCAACCCCCCAACATAGAACGGGTGAGGGACCAGGCAAAAGTCCAGCCCACAGACCACGGATGGACAACCAAGTGAACCAGTAAAAAAGACAAGACCCCCAAAGCCCGACACCAGACCCATAAGGAAAAGCAGCAAAGCAAAGGCGAGGGGATTGGATTGGAGAGGAAGGCCTGCAGCAAGAAAACATGGACAGATCACAAAAGGACATAACCTGGCCACCAAACACAATCTGAAGACTGAAAATCTAACATCAAGGGGCACCGGGACCCAACAACGCAGTCCCTCACCCAGAGAAAAGACACTAACATGGGAAAGAGACTAATGGACTCAGCACAGCTAATAACAAAGAGTGGGGTGTGAGAGAATGGAGGGAGCACCGGAGGGAGGAGAGAGGGGGGAAAAATATATAACAGAGTGGTTGTAACCCAAAGAACAAAATAAAACTACAATAAAAAAATAAAAAATAAAAATAAAATAAAATAAAATGTGGCCTCTGCCGCCCAGCTTTCTTACCAGATCCGTCTTACCTGTGTTTAGCAGTTGTTAGTCAAATGCAGATCAGCAACAGGGTCTTATTAATAAGGGAAATTAACCAAGAAAACAAAAAGTCCTTAAAGCCACAAGTGGCCAGCTATCTTACCCCAGTCCCCATTTTCAGTACCGAAGGTCCCAAAGACACATGATGGTGCCCCTCTGCCCCTCCAAAACTGAGGCAGACACTCTGAAAAATCCAGTCTTTCTCTGGCGTCTTCTCTTTGCTTCTCTCTCCAGTGTTCCACTCTGCTTCTCCAAGTCTCTTCAAGTTTCTTCCGCAATTGCTGATGCACAAATCAGCTTTCCAAATCCCTGGCCATCTCCAGGTACCAGCTCACTTTGTGCCACCTTGCTACAGTGCCACACTCTCCACACTGGCTACTCTTCTGCCAGTCACCATGGCTCCTTGTTACCACCAACTCTCTTTCAGGAGTTTTTTCCTGTCCACGTCACCTGGGCCTGTTCTCTCAGCCCACCATTCTTGTCTCCTTCCTTTCCTCATTCTCCCTTCTTTCCTCTCTCCTCCCTTTTTAACGCCCTCTTTCGGATGCCCATTTTCTTTTGTGGTTTTTTTCAGATTCCGCCCACCAGGGCATTTTGGTGCCAATACAATTTTAAGCTGCATCACTACCCTGTATCAAGAAGCAATGGATAATGTGAAAGGATGTCACTGAGTCCCAATAAAACATTTTGTATATGAAAACAGGCCAAGCAGGGGTCACAGTCTCCTGAGCCTTACTCTAGGGTTTCCTAATCCTGGCCCTCTTGGACCCCAATAATTAGCTGATTTGGGAGGCTGTTCTTATAGGACATTTAGCAGTGTCACTGACCTTTGCACACTATATAGCAATAGCACCAGCTGCCCCTGTTTTGAGAACCAGGACGCCTGCAGACATGGCCTAGTGTCCCATGGGAGTGGGCCAGACACCCAGATAGAGAACCAAGGATCTGGTCTCCTAATTTCATTTGAAAGAGAATGAGAACGTGCATGTGTCTGTGTGTGTGCATGCACATGTGTGTAAGTTTGTTTGTGCGCCTCTGTGTAGGTGTTCTAAAAGAATACCCTCCAAGGTGATGGGATTTCATGTTTTCCTTCATCTCTTTGCTCTTCCATATTTTCCACAACAAGCATATGTTACTTATTTAATATGTAAAAAAGCACAATTGTGTAGGAAAAAAGAAAGTCAAAGTGACAAAGATAAAATGAGATGGCAGAAAGAAAGGGGGGGAGAGGGAAGCCGCTTCCTCCCCAGAGGACTAGTTCTCTGCATAGTCAGGCCCCAAGTGCCCCCCCCCATGCAATGCCCCACAGCAATGGGTGCAGAACCCCAATAAGCCAGTTGCTGAGTTGATGGGTTTAGAAAGATGAGTCTGTGACACTGGAATAAGCAGCCTTTGCGGGGGTGGTGTCAGAACCACTACCTCACGAAAGGTAGTGCGCTTGACTCCGGCTTACACATGACACCTTCTTGGGTTTGGGGGTGGGGGACAAGTCTACAGAGCAAGGAGGAAGCAAGGGGGGAAACAGTTTCAGAACGAAACAACAGAAACTGACGCTACATAACTCCTCACAAAGGCCCCGGTAGAATTTTAGCAACTGAAAATCAGTGTCAATTACTGATATTTAAGGTTCAAAGATAATCAAAATAAAGGCCACATTAGCCTTGCGATGTGTCAGCAGTTTTGCAAGATCGACTCACCGAATGGTTCTTACCGGAGTTTTACAGATGTGGAAATGGAGGGTCGGGGAGAGTAAGTTCTTTGCCCAAGTCACAAGGCCAGTGAGATGGACACTCAGTCCCTGGCCTCCAAAATGAGCCTCTCACTGCTCAAAGCTGGAGCTCTAAACCACTAGATCTCAACTAAATTTCTTCTTTAATTCAAGTTCTTGTTTTGAATGGGAAAAAAAATCCCCTAAGAATTTATTTTTACTGAGTCAATCTTGGTGGGGCAAAAGGAATTTTACTAACCCTGATTACTGGTGGGAAGCTGACAAATAGTCTTGTTTAAGTGTGGTTTGAGCAACTTGATAGGGAAGTGGAAAGAGGTGAGCATTACTTCATGAAGGAAGTGATACTTGAGGCCAGGTGGCTTGGCAGTGGGATTTGGAGATATGGACCCTCTTCTCTTTCATCAGAAGAGGGTCTTGAGAGACTGAAGGAATGACAGAGAGAGGGACAGACTTCCAACAGAGGGTTGGTAAGATTGAGACCACCTTGAAAGAGGAACTCTGGGAGGAAGTCATTTTCTGGCATGGAGGCATAGAAATACCACACAGCAGAACTGCAACAGGGACTGATTTGCCTGGGTGGGGTCAGACCAGTGTGGGATGAGTGAGTGGGCAGAGTGAGGACATGGGTGACCCAGGTGTCAGGCATGGAGGAAGCAGGTGCCATATGCTGTTGATGGCCCCCACTGCTCTTCTTCCTTCTTTCTTTGGGACTAGAACTCTCAGGGTTAGGAGGATACATCATCACCAGTCTCTCTTGCAACTCAGTGCAGTCATGTCCTTCCTCTCTTATTCTCTTTCCTCTGCTGGGAATGCAATGACTGGAACTCAAGCAGCCATCTAAACCCATGAGGTGAACCCACTTGTTGAGATTGGCAGAGTAAGAACATAGATGGAGACTGGGTCTTTGATGATGGCAAAACTACAGAGACAACCTTTGGTTTGTTTACTTGCAGACTTGGTATTTCTTAGACAAATACACTTCTCTCTTGGCTAATTTATTATTATTTGGGTATGCTCTTATTCAGAATTAGGTTGAATTCATTTTAATCAACTTAACTAGGATTGATGTATTAGGAATGTCAGCCTCTGGACTCCAAGTCCCCCTGACGGCCCCCTCTCTGTAGTATGGATTCTGTGTAGACTAATTCTAGTTTGAATTAGTAGGAAGTTGGTGGAATTACCTTAGGTGAATTGTAGCAAACCCGTTCACCAACCTGATTATTTCATAACATGCTGTCATGTTGTTTTCTTTATTCTCCAGCTGCCCACATAGGTACAGGTTGGTAAAAAGAAAAACTGAATTTAGTAAGTGTTCTCTTCAAGCACACTCAGAGCCACAGCAATCATTACCAACATTCTTTCCCAATCCAAGTCCCACATCATCATCTATACCTCTCTGTCCTCCCTTCCTACATCAGGTGGAGTTTAACTCCTGCTTTAGATGCCCTAGCTTCTAACTCCAGCCCCTCTGAAACTCAACCCCAGCTTATCCAACCTCCTGTCTGGAAAAAACTCCACAGTCCTCCAAAATGCCCCCTAAGAGCTTAAACTTTGCTTTTGTTTGTTTATAGTGTATGGTTTGCTTGGTTTGTTTATGGATATGTAAGAATTGTAATGTGGTTCCCGAGGCGACAGACCCCGAGACTCTTTATTGAAGTGTACTTTGGGGAAAACACCTGTAAGAGAGTATGTCAATGAACCCTGGTTTTTGAGTCCTTGTTTAAGAACACAGGACAAGACCCCCAAACAGAAACACACACACTGAAAGAAAAGGTTTATTAATAAGGGAAGTTAGAAAAAGGAAAGGTGAAAGGAGGAAGAAGAGTAGGAGGAATAAAAAAGAGGAGAAAATAATTTAATTGGCAAGCTTGTGGCTAGACACCATCTGTTCTACTGGTAGTACCAGGGTGCAAGTCAAGTTGAGAGAAATAAGAAAGACCAGCCTATCTTCAGGGTTTTAAAGATCAACCTGATGACTCAGCCCCACCCCCTGTTCCCAGGAGCTCTTCTGCTCTGGAAATCTGATTCCTGGCATTCTGGGAGTTGGAGTCCAAGATAAATGAGATGCGGGCTGCATGGAAATGGGAAGATGGCAACCGTTCCTGCAGCCTCAGTGAGCATTCCTCCCCCATCCCAGTGAGGCCACCTGTAACCAGTAAAGATTGTGCTGAGAGAAACTGAAGTGCAAAGCAGTTGTGAACGAGCCCCCAGCTCATCACATGGGAAATTCTGAAAGTAGGAGTGCCCTTCAGAGAATGTCTCAAGTTGAGCCAAGGGATCAAGGGCTTAGTCCTTAGGGTGTCCTGCCAACACATCACTATATTCACTGCAATGAGACTGACCACAACTGGGCTATTTAACCACCTCCAGGGGCTGATGCATAATCTGAGATAGAACCTGAAGAACCTGAATTCTGATAGAACTCTGAACTCTGAGTCCCCCGCCGGCTCCCTCTCTATACTGTGATTTGTCAGGTCAAATGGTAGCTCCATTTTCATCAGTTTGAGGGTTCTCCACACAGCTTTCCATAGTGGCTGGACCAGTTTACATTCCCATCAGCAGTGTAAGAGTGTTCCTTTCTCTCCACATCCATGCCAGCACTTGTTATTGTCTGAAGAGCAATTGTTCTTCTGGGAATCTACTCAATGCTTATACAAAGGGACACCTGTACCCAGATGTTTATGGCAGCACTATTTATAATCACAAGGACAGGGAAACAAGTCAAATGTCCCAAAACAGAAGAATGGATGAAAAAGTTGTGGTGTATATATGCACAATGGAATATTACTCATCAATTAGAAACGACAAATTTGATGAATTTGAGACAGCATGGATGGAACTAGAAGAAATCATAGTAGCAGAAACAAGTCAGAAAGAAAGACAGAAACCAAATGGTTTCACTAATATATGGGATATAGGAAAAACAAACAAAAGGCAAGGAAGAAAAGTCAAAACAAGCTAACAACCAAGCTAAAGTACACAACTGGGGGAGGGAGGATGGTTGGGAGTGGTCAGAGAGCGGTTAGGGGCGGTGAATCCTGAGTAATACAGAGATGTGAAATATATAAAAATTATTTAAAAAATAAAATGTTCAAACAGTTAAAACAAATGAACCTGAATTGTCTTTATAAATCCATAGGTACGCTCTCCAGAACAAAGTCAGATGAACTAAATTCAAGTAAGATTAATGAACACATGATACATTGATTTGTTTACAATAAGGCTCCTTCAGCAGTACCTAAGCGACTGTTTTCTATCTCTGTATCACTATTCAAGTTATAACAGGAAGTGAGTGGATTTAAAGAAATTGTTCCTCAAAGAGAAATATGGAAGGTATTAGATGTTGTAAATGGAATGAGTAAGAAACCAAAATGTTTTTAACATGGTGAAGACAAAATGTTTCTTCTCTCAACATAAATAAGAGAAGTTTAGGAAAATCTGAAAAAGATATAAGAAAATCATGCTCTAAAAATGACAAACTGTAATGATCTGTGATTTCAAGTTATTAATAAAGAGAATCAATATGACCATGCACTGGGGAACACAGTCCTTTAGCTTATTTGCTTATTTCTGTGAGTAATTAAAATTTTTACACTGTTGTCCATTCATGTACAGTATTTGATTTCTCCCCTCAGGTGTAGTCCTTGTAGTTTGTCTACCACCATTGCACCCATGAACCATGACCATAGTTCCCTGGGCTCTTTCTCCCTCTGTTTTGACCCGTCCCCCCTTCTCAGTTGCTGTGCGCCTCAGATATTTGGTCAGCTTGCAAGTTTTGTCTTTTTCTCTTCCCTTAGTTCAGTGTCTCTATCTCCCACATATAAGTGTAATCATCTAACATTTCTCTCTTCTATGCTCTTTTTAATCATACAAAGATTTTGACCCAAGAGGAAGAAATGTCATCCTAACACAATTCTTGGCCCTCCAGGGAATATCTACCTGCTCAAAATAATCTGAATGAAGCTTAGGCATTTTCAACTCTTACACTTTACCTGTACATCAAGCACAAAGAAGTCTCAGCCATAGAGTAGCGGGGAATGTTGTCGAACAAAACAGTGGAAAAGCATTGACTGAGCTGATAGAACTTGAAGGGAAAGGTAGGGGAGCTGATATCTTCCTTTCACATTATATGGGGTGAAGAAATATTTCCTCAAGTCATATTCCCACAGAACGAGAAATAGAATTTTAGGTGCATTAAAATTAGGAAATTAACCAATGGAAGAATTACAAATAATATCATGATTATCACATGTTAGAAGGGAGAAAGGGAGGTGAAGGCAGGATAGGCTTTCATCCTCCAATATTATAGGTAACACAGACTGTTCATGTATTATAAGAGAAAGTAGTGGCATAGCATTTACTGTCAGGGAGTAACCAACTGGAAGATACAAAACCAGAAAGATTTAGAGGGCTGGCTTTGGGATATTGTTGAAGGGGGATTAATGTTATTCAGTAGTATTTTACTCTTTAAAATAAAAAAAACTTTTATTGGTTATATTTATTCTTACATTGTTGTAGATCCCAAAGTTCTCCCACCACCATGTCACTATACATGTATTCCTTTCAAACTTTGGGAAATAAACACACACATGTATCTTAAAAATCCCCAGACAAACTTAATTATTAGTCAGAAGGATGTGTTGGTGAGTGTAGAAGAGTGATTTGGGGAACGGCTCTCTTAGAACCTTGGAAAGTCCAGTGAAATTCCCTTCTTTAGTCATGGAGAACACGTTTGATGCTCCCTTAATTCTTGGGTCTGTCTCCACTAAAAAGAACTGGATCCACATGGACCCATTTTAGTTGCTGGGCTTCATTTCTTTCTGGTGACTCCTTTGGGCACTGACAAGATGGATCAGGTGAGAGTCATCTTGATTCTCCCAGAGTAACCAGTTTCAATCCTTCATTGCTCAACATAGAGGATAACTGGGGCCATGGGTCCCAAGCATGAACACCCATGAGACTCTCATGGAGCCTTGAAAACACATGCTGGGGAGAGGGTGAAATGGATGCCAGAGGTCAAGAGGTACGAACTTGCAGTTATAAAATAAGTCCTGGGACTTGAATGTACCACATGGTGACTACACTCAATAAAATTGCATGACACATTTGAATTGCGACCATGGTAAATAGATGAAACATTTTACAACATATGCAAGTTGCAATGTATACAAATAGCAGATCGTGTTGTTATCCTCACATATGTTATACATCAATAATATTTAAAGTTAAAAAAAACAACAACTTTGTCCAGGCTTTACACCAAACCTATCAAACTATAGTCCAGCCTTCATCGCTGAAAGACATCGCCCAGGTGTTCCTACTGTGTGTTAGAGTTGAGCATCCTTGACCCAGTCCTTCCACGTATTGCCCATCAGAGCATTAAAGCAGATTCTCCAGCAGGTAGCTCGGGCTCCTTTCCTCATCATAGCCTGTAAAGATGGCAGTCTCTCTCTCTCCAGCACAGCCTTTGGGCCTCCTGAGAACTTCTATCTTAAAATTCTCTCCCTTATTTTGATTCCCATGCTCCCTGAGGCTATTCTCTTCACCCCTGATGAACTCTCAGAGTACTTCATGTGGTTCTTCTCCCACCTTCTTGGGGCTCACTGTCCTTGTTTACATCCTTTTAGGAGTGTTTCAGTACCTTTCTTACCTCCATCACCACCTCACTAAGGATGATACACAACTCTTCATCTCTGCCCCAGAGCTTTCTCCTGAGTGCTAGGACTGGAGACCCAGTGGCCTTGTGAACATTTCCGCTTTGATAATCTTATAGGAACTTCAAACAAAACCTGCCTGCAGGTGGAACTCATGGTTATGGGTTGCCCAGAACTGTGCCCTTCCTGCCATCTTTCTTCTGCATTGAATGGCACATTAATCAGCCCCATTCAATTACAGAAACCTAGACACTTCCTTTGCCTCCCCTGACCAACAACAGCTCATTCCATCTCAGTCAAGCCCATTCTCCTTCATTTGAATGACCCAGCTTCCAGTCTGCCCATTGCCATCTCTTCTTTAGAAGTCTACAATGATCCACTCTCCTATCTCTCTGCCTCAGTCATGTCACTTTGGTCAGAACGATCCTTGGAGACAACAGACGTAACTGTCAGTCTCCTGCTTTAAACCCTTCAGTTGCTTCCTCCTAGCCGACCAAGTCCAACTTCAGAGCGCACTCCCCCAACCCCCCACACTCCCAGCGCAGAATGACCCACTCCCCCCTGCAGCTCTAGTTTCATCACCTGCTGCAGCCAACAGGTGCCCCCAGCCCCACCCACCAGCCCTCTAATCTGCTGGACTGCTGCCTCTGTGCACTGCCCACCATTTTCTTGCTCCTGGCATACCCTGACTTTCAGCTGTCTGCCACTGCACTTCAAATATCTGCCTAGACTTCCCTGTCTCCAGTCTCCGCCTTGGTGCCCATCACAGTGCCTGTAAGACAGTAGGTGATTAAGAAGTGTTTACAGAATGAGCAGTCACCTAATGCTATGAAATTTAGAGAGGGTATCTGATTACTGAGTAATGGAAATGCAGCTATAATTACAGCTTATCTCGAACTCTCAAATGCATTGGCTTTAAAGGAAAATTTTCAATGTACTCTAAAGCGCCGTGGGAGGTCCCAAAGCACCCCTGAAAAGCCCCCAGTGGGGACTCCCATTTTTAGCAAGATTGCTTTCATTTCATCCGGTTTTTTTATGATGGTCTTCAGAGAAAAGCTGCTTTTGAACCAAAGTGTTTTGTGGCTAAGAAATATTTGAAAACCATGGTCTAAATTATTCCAATAATTAAAGCGAAGTACAATTTCTATTTGGAATCACTCCCTCAAAGTTCTCATCTTTCTGGTTTTTTTGTTTGTTTGTTTGTTTTAAACCAGAAAAATATGCAGATTTTTTTCTGGTTTTGCTTAGTCTTAATGACATATTGCTTTATTATTGTAATTTTGCTTTGAAAAGATGCAAAAGTATCACCTCATTGCTGATAGAGGTGTAAGGTCCAAAAAAAAAAAAAAAAAAAGAATTTAGTGAAATATTAGACTCTTCTCATTTTTTTTAAACCAGAAGAATACTGCATTATTATTATTGTTGTTGTTGTTATTATTATTTTGCTTTAAAAAGAAGAAAAGTAAAGTATCACCTTATTGCGATAAAGGTGTAAGGTTCAAAAAAAAAAGAATTTAGTGAAATATTAGACTCTTCTCATTTTTTTTTTTTAAACCAGAAGAATATACAGATTTTTCCTTCTGGTTTTGCTTAGTGTCTTAATGACATACTCCATTATTATTATTATTATTATTATTATTATTATTATTATTATTATTATTATTATTATTATTATTATTATTATTATTTTGCTTTGAAAAGAAGCAAAAGTAAAGTATCACCTCATTGCTGATAGAGGCATAAGGTCCAAAAAAAAAAAAAATTAGTGAAATATTCACCTCCTCACAAACTTGCATATTCTCCTGAGACAACACAGTCACTGGTTTCAGTGGGCTACTCCACAGTTCTCCATGCAGGGCTCACTACTCTGGTGGGTAGGAGGCACAGCTAAGGACTATGGGAGGACAAACCTTCATACACCACTGCTGTTTTTGTCATTAAAACTGAGTGGCCTCCAAAGACACCTGGCCCCAGATCCAATGACTTTCAGGAAGAAGGGCTTAGCATCAACTCTTTCAATATCTAAACCACATTTTGGCAGACACCTCTAGCACTGGTTCGTTCATAGCCACACTTCCATTTAGAGCAGCTTATTGACTTACCTAGGGTACATTTTTCTCCTAATTCATTTTGGAGGATTTTTCAGAAAATGACACTGCTTAAAACGAGATCATCTATGGGTGCTTGACTGAGATTTGTTTAAATGACTAGTGTAAGTATCAGGTATTTCAGTAAATTGTCCTGGGGAAATGGGTTCTCAAATGGGAAAGAATAGAAAAAAATTCCTACCTATCCCCATCACAGAAATAATTTAAAGGTGTGCTGAAATTTAAGCATAGGAAAAATACTCTAAAACTATTAGAAGAAAACATAAGTGACCACCTTTAGGAATTTTGGAGAGGGTGAGCTTTTATTTTTAAGATGATACAAAAAAGAAAAACTATAAATAGAGATGCATTTGATTATACCAAATTAAAACTAATTAAAACACCTAATTAAAAATAACACCATGAACAAGATTAAGAGACAAGTGGTAGCCTGGGAGGAGATATTTACAAAATAGCTAGCAGCTAGAGGATTATTATCTAGGATGCATATAATACCCACAAATCAGGTAGAGAACAATCTAAAACTCAGATGAAGAACAGGAACTGAGCATTTCTTGAAGAGGAAATAAGAATGAACCACGTGAATGAAAAGCTCTTCAACTCATCTATAATTAGGAAAGTGCAATAAAAACAATAAGGCTTTATTTTGCCAATCACACTGGCACAAATGTTAAAGTTTGGAAATAACAAATGTTGGCTAAGACGTGGGGAAACTGGAACGCTCACCCATGGTTGAGAGTGTAAATTGATACGACACTGCAGAAAGCAATTTGGCGGCATCTTGAAATGTGAAAATGGGCATCTCCTGAAGCACGGTGATTCCAGTTTTAGGTAGTGCCCACATACACAGGGCGCATGCGCATGGCTCCCATGTAAATGACCACTAGAAACTGAGCATGCGCGGTTCTTGTTCTCTGTGGTATGCTGGCTTCCTGTATGAGTTGGCTGAGGCTGCCGTGAAAAAGGACCACAGGTGACGTAACCAACAGATGGTCTCACGGATGTGGTACCTAGAAGCCTGAGGTCAAGGTGTCACAGGGTTAGCTTCCTTTGCGGTCACCCTCGTAAATTATGTCCTCTTCTAAAAGGACACCAATCATCTTGGACTAGCGCTCCCTCTCAGGACCTCCTGTTAGCCTAATTATCTCTTTAATGACCCTGACTCCAAGAGTAGTCCCATGCAGAGGCTCTGGGGCTAAGCTTTTAGGAAAGGAATTTGAGGGTAGGGTACAATTTATTCCCTAAGGTTGACTCAAGAAGGAATGGAGGTAACAGCTGCAGCTTCAGCCCAGGGAACAGTGTTGGTTGAAAGAGGGTGACCATGATACCTTCGACACTGAAGCCACTATGTACGTGAACACATGCAGACGAACCTGCGCAGGTGTCTGCATAACAACATGGAAATGTTCTGGAAGCATCCGTTCAAATGCACTAGAGGTTGCCTGCATGTTGGTTGGTTGAACGCTAGCTATAATGTTTTATTTCTTTAAGAAATGTTGAGAGCAGCTCTGTAGAAGACACAGCAAAGCTCCCTGCTATCTGCAGCGGGCTCCCGACTCCTGCTGTTCTCCCTCCCTTGGGACCAGTCAGTTGGGGAGCCGCTGGAAAGACACCCATGGTCCTAGGGGTGGCGAGTCACAAAATTAGAATGCCTAACCAGCTGCAGCTGACTTGATCAGAGGTGCAACGGAACAGAACCTCAAAGGGAAAGGACCAGTTTGCATATCTACCAGGAATCACTCTAAGAAAAACCCCGTGAGGTTAAGGTTTCAAGTCTTGGATTTGGTTCCAGATAAAGACCCACAGCCACCCACTGACTTACCCAGCCCTCCTGGTGGCCAAGCAGATGGCTTCCCTGAGTGGAGAGCCACAGTAGAGGGTGAAGTAACCATGGTGGGTGCGTAGTCAATCTTTTCATTTAATTAATCATCACTTATTTAAAAAAATATTGGAAGCAAATATGGTGAAACATGAATGGTTTTAAGTCTAGGTAGTAGAATGTAGGAGTTTAGTTATAATATTTGTCTTTTCCTCTATGTTTTCAATTTTTAAAGAAGTTAAAGGCACAAAAAAGACCCACGCATCCATTCCTCAAGATACTTTAAATTTATTTTTGGTTTACTATACTGTTTATGAATCAGAAATATAGGATCCTGTTTCTTCAGATGTATGTTACTAATTGAAAATGAAAAATAAAATTATTTCTGGGTGAAATCAAAGCATGAAGGAATTGCAAAGGAGGAATTTACTTCACCTCTAGCTGCTTAGAAAATCATTGCTCCTTCCCACTGCATTTTGGGGTCACATGGCTGAGGGATGCTTTAAGGATTAGTCCTGTGAGCTTCCTTTTAAATTTGTTGTAGGAAAGAGGTTGATGATCCTGTCTACTTCCTTACACAGATTTTCCCTGATGAGGACTAATTTATTCTGGAGATATTTTTATAAGCAGACTAAAATCCTTTTAGAATGAGGAGGGGCATAAATAAGTAAGTATAATATCAAATGCAATAAGCAATTCTTTGCTGGTGGAGAGCAGGCTGTTACTTTGGAAGGATGAAAGCAACCTTTGCTGAACTCTTACTATATGCCAGGCACTCTGCTAGAGGCTTCGAAGAGTTGTCATTTAAATCTGAAGTTTTGTAACCTTATGAAGCAGGTTCTAAGGTTATATTGAGTTTAAGTAACTTGTCCAAAGTCACATAGTAGTGGTTAACTTCAAACCAAAAGAGGATATTTTGAAGAAAAAAACTGAGGAATCTTTGTATTTTATGATTGCAAGAGGGGAGGGAGACAAGTTCATGTTAATTTATTGAGAATCTGCTTCTGATGCAGTTATTCTGCAAACCAAAGATGCTTCTAAATCCTAATTTTGAAATAGTTAAAAATAGTTATAAAAATTGTATAGAAAATATTAAAAAGTTATAGAAATAATCAAAAACTTGTTTGCTAAAATAGCACAACAAAGCATTGATGAGGTAGGTCTATTTTTTGATTGCAAGGAAAGGTTCCATGGAGAATACATACGCAGGCTCTACTTCCTTAGACCCAAGATATTAGTTTGCTAACAAAGTAGCACAGACTGGGTAGCTGAAACAACAGAGGTTAGTTTCTTATAACTCTTGGGGGTGGAAGTTCAAGGTCAAGGTGTTGGCAGGGTTGATTTCTTTCGAAGTTTCTCTCTCCTTGGCTTGTACATAATCCTTTCCTCCCTGTCTTCACATGGAGCTTTCATGCATGCTGGTGCTCTCATCTCTTCTTATAAAGATACCAGTCATGTGGATGAAGCACACCCTAGCAGCCTTGTTTAAAGACACCATTTTAAGCTATGTCGCACTCTAGGGCACTGGGTGGGCTAGGATGTCAATATATGAATTTGGCTGGGAGGACACAATTTAGCTCAGAAAAATCTACCATTCATGGTTGACTTGTTCCATGCTCAGTTCATGCTATTGAGGAATAGAATGATTTTAGGAAGATTTTGTGGTCGGGAGAGCTGGTATCCAAGGGAGAAAAAGAGAAAAGCCTTGAGTCCTAGATCTCTAGAGAGATGACTAGGGCAAAAGTTGCCCTGTTTATGAACTAGTCTATTTCATTCGACTCCCATTGCATTTTGCTTTAGTTTTGTGTTCAAGTACAGTTGAGCAAAGAGAACCTATTTGCTCACTGCATGAATAAAATTCACCAGCCAGATAAGAAAGCCTCTTGCCCAAATTTAACACCAGAAAAGGACAATCATATGACCACTTGAATGGGTGATTTGCTTTGTCATTATTTACAAAAGTGTTCTATTGGGGGTAGGGTGGGGTGAAGGGAATGCTCTCCCCAAATTGTGTAGAACGACTTCTTCCTTCCTTGGGATATAAATAATACAGGGAAACTCTGCTTTGCTCAACTCTCAAGTCATTTGTGACTAAGTGCTGAGGACCAGCGTCCTTCTGAACAGCGACCTGTGTCTATTTTGAGCTTTAGCAGAAAAACAAAGCTCCCACCATCTTATCTTTTAAAATCTTCCTCTCGGAAGAAACATGTGGCTTGGGACACTGTTATGCTTCCTTTTTATTGACCTTCTCTCTTGTCGAGTATTGAGCCTCACAGCTTTTAATTATCACTTATATACAGATGATATTCAAATTTACACTTCATTTCCAGGCCTTTCAGATGATGTCACCCTTCGCCTTGCCCCAAATTTGGCTCACGTCTTGTCTTGGATGAACCACAATTTTCCGTGATTGAATATGGATGAGATGGAGGCTTTGCAGTTTTGTTGTAAATAAACTCTAAATCACTGGAGTTAATTTACTTCATTGATATCCTGCCCCTCCAGTTAAGAGCAAGGGTGTTCAGTGACTGACTCTGAATTATTCTCCTTCATTCATCAGAGACTACACAGCCATGGGCTAATTCTCCACAAAATACCCAAAGATCTATCACTTCCAATTTGGGCCAGAATTCTTGTTATCTCACAGCTGAAGTTCTGCCATGATCCTTGGAAAGGCCTCCAATAAACCTCCTGTTTGCAGTCTGCTTAGAATACGACTACCCTTTGGCCTACTCTGTGTGTTCAATCCTGGGACACATTTTCTCTCAGGCAGCTGTGCTAGTTTCTTCTGCACTGAATAAAACCTAATTTGTCAAGAATCTTGGCCAGATGCTCTGTTTTCATATAGACTAGCCTTTGCAGTGCCTTAAAATGATAGTCTCCTTCTTTAAAGAGCACCTTGCTGTTCTTATTTCCTTATGTGGTTGGAGAGACACTCTGCAAAGCACCCTGATGCTTCGAGAACATACTGCCGTCAGCAAAAATGTGTATCTGAAAACATGAGGGATATTTTATGGTAAGTGCTGGCCGGTGGGAGGCTGGCCCATGAGAAGCTATAAGCACTCAATAAATAGTTGCTGGTGTTGAGACGGAATACATGGATGTGTAAACCTTTGACCCATTGGTGGGGTTTGCGGCCATCATTATTTATAATACATTTTTATCTACCTCTTAGATTATTATGTAACTGTGTGTAATTATTATTTCAACTAGAACATATTGGAAATCTCCATTAACATAACTGAAGGGTATAAAATAGAATGTTTGGAGTTGTCAATTAGCCGATTTGTCTTGTGTTGCTTTTCTTCATTATTTCAGCGCAGCTAACGGTTCATTCAGCACATTTTAATTAAAAACAAGCATATGTGAGTCTGCTAAGAACTCTAGTGTCTAGTCGCACAGTTAGACAGGGATGGCAAATATTTCTAGCAGTGACCATATGATATCTTCCATTCATCTCAGCAGTAATCCTCCAAATCTAATTATTGGGAGGATGGCAGCTGTACTTGGTTAGGCTTTTCTTTATTTTCACAAAGATGGATTCTCTTCCCCCTGCCTGTTGTATTGGCGACTATCAGCTGCCGCTGGTGTCTTTGCCAAAGCTGGATTCTCAGCCTGTACAGGACTTTACCTACCCAGCTGCTCTCCCTTTTCCAGCCTATGTGTGTGCCTTCTGGCCTGAAGATGTCCCAAGGAAATACACGATCTTCTAACAAAACCTCTTTCTCTGTTTATGAACAAATGTTAGGAATGTTGTTCTGACCAGCAGGTATACGATCAAGGAACAGGGTCACCAGCAGGGGTCGCTGTGATGAATGTGATAACTGCATGAAGGTCCTGTGTTTTGTGATCTGATCTTCAGCATCACATACTCAGAAGCACGAATCTGTAGCAAAAGAGAAAAGCTTAGTCTCTTACTGAGGACATGAAGGAGAATGTGTCCACTTAATATCGGAATTAAGGCAACTAAAATCCATGTACATTGAACACTCTCTAGTGTAGGAACTGAAAGGAGGGTTCTGGGGTCAGACCACTGGGAATCTCTTTTCATACTGCTCACCAGCTACGAGACCTGGAACACATCAGACCTCAGTGGCCGATGTCCTCCTTTTGGAGTGGCACCACTGGTCACACCCTCTTTACAGCATGGGTGTGACGTACTTCTAATCAATGGTAACGGGATGGACATGTAAGAGTGCACTGTCCCTATTGCTAGGGTTTCTTTCCCTGCTTCTGCCTCTTCTCAGACATGGTGCTTTTGGAGCTCTAAGCTGCCATGCTAGAAGCCCCGCTGCTGTGAAGCCATCACACCGGAATGACTACATGGGGAGATCAAATAGAAATCAAAAGTTACATGGTGATAAATGGAAATTAGGCCTTTGGTGATGATCATAACATAGAACATACAAATGCTGAAATAGAAGACTGGAACCTATGGAATATTACCAGTGTTGCATCAATAAAACTTAAGAGAAAGAAAAAAAAAATAGAGAGCCCAAGAAGTTGCCTATCTTCCATCCCAAGCTGCCAGTCACTTGGTTCCTTCCAGGCCAAGCCCTGTGTGTGTGTGTGTGTGTGTGTGTGTGTGTCTTCAAAAGGGTTTCAGCTCCACTCCATACTGAGAATTACCCAACTGAACCCAGCCAGCCCCCAGAACTGTATAAGAGGAGACCAAATGATTATTTCAAGTCACCGTGTTGAAGTAGCTTGTCTCACAGCCATGGAGAACTTGAAAAAGTTACACATCCCAGACTCATATTGATGCACATATACATTCATACAGACATGTCATATTTTACACACATAGTCACACATGACAATTTGTGGGATCAGCACTATGATTATGTGATCATACTTGCATTCTACTGTATGCAAGACAGCTGCCATCCTGAGGGCAACACACGTGACTGATGATTTGTAGATCCTAGGTCCAGAGCGTATGGGCATTTGTCATTTTGCTGAGCTCTGAACTTGAGTCACAGACTTGTGAGTGGGGTGAATTTCCTAAGTGGTGAGTGTCCCTAGCTGGCTACTAGTACCAACTGGACTTTGTTCTCCACTAGTAGTTTCTTATGCAATACGTGTTAGGCTGCAATTTAAAAAAAACAACAACTTTCTCCTTTCTAAAAAAGTAAAAATTCTTAAAAAAATCATGATAATTAGTCTGATAAATAAGAAGAAAATAAAGAGGACTTCATGGAGGACTTCCCACCCAATAACGGAAATTTCAAAGGAAAATATCAAACATGATGGCAGCTTGGCTTTCCGATGCAAGAACAGTTGGAGGATACAATTCCCAAACTGGGGAGTGCATCTAGTAAGGTATTTTGGGGAGAACCCCAACCAGAATGAGGTTGTTCAGAAAGTCATTAGAAACCTCAAGGCATCTCATATTTTTCAGTTGAAATAAACTGCATTTCAGGAGGGACATGCATACATTTGTTCTAGTCACCCATTTGTAGGCTATTTGAAGGTGGGAAGGTATAGGTCTCTTGAATTTCATTGGAAGGTGGTCCTTCAACTTCACTAGGACCTGCTCTGGTAGGCTTGTGTAGAGTGGAGAGACATGTAAGTCGGGGTCCTTGCCATTGAGATGGATATGGTTTGTTCAGGCTTGGGTGTGGAAAGGGAAATGAACAAATGACTAAATAGCTCCATCTATTAGTGAACGTGGCCTATGGTTATCTGGTGTGAGAGGAAAGCTGTTAGTGGAGAAAGAGTGACCAGTTGAAATCTCTCCTAAGATGAAGTCCAGACTCCTTGGTTGGGCCATTGAGGCCTCTATGACATCACCCAACCTCCCCTCCAACCTTTTCTCTCACTATCCACTTTGTAAAAAAGCCCTTCGATCGAAGTTGGTTCATGAAGAGGTACATCTATCTCTCAATGCCCACTTTGTTAATTGAAGGAGTCCGAAATAAATTGAAAGGTAAATGAGCAGATTTAACATGTGCCTTTCAGGGTTCACTTAAAGAATAAAAGTCTTTAAAGTAAAAGAGATGAGTAGTGCACACATAGACACACAAAATAGTTTCAGAATAGCACCATTTCAACTGTCTGCCAATTTTCTTTTTAAAGAAAATATTCCTTAGCAGTCATATGCATGGAAGCATCCTGTGCATGATCAACAGCCCCCCTCCCCTTTCTGACTGGCTGAGTGGAACCCAGCCTCAGGGTAACCTTGGAAGCTACATGTTGAAGACAACAGAGCTGGTAGCACTTGGGTCCCTGAATAAGTGTTTAGAAAACGGTCACTTGAAAGGTTAAACTGTGACATACATAGGAAGGACATTGCTAATCTGACTGGTCGGTGTAATTTGGGGCTTGTTTATTAGAGCAGAATAGCTTTTTGGGAGCCGGGCACAGTGGTGCTTGCCTGTAAGCTTCAGCCTATGAAGTAGCCAGGGCTAGGGATGGCAGTTCGAGTCCCGCTCGGGGCAACATAGTGAGCCCTAGTCCCAGAAAATAGCTGGGCATGGTGGCACGCACCTGTAATCCCAGCTACCTGGGAAACTGAGGCTGGGGATTGCTTGAGTCTGTGGTACCCCGGGCAACATGAGCCTGCGGTTCCATGGGCAAAATTAGTGAGCCTAGTCTCAAAAAAAAAAAAAAAAAAAAAAAAAAGCTTTTTTGGTGCTTCACATCTCCAATATAGTCAGTTAATATGAAGAAATGGGAAAAATCTATCACTGCTGGTGTCTCAGCCCAGGCTACCAAACGTGCTGGTAAAAGTACCCTGAGGAGTGTGGATGGTGGCATCAGATTCCAGGGATGAAAAACATCCAGCCAGTGACCTGCCATAGAAACTAGGGGTCAGGGCTCCCCAGGAGAAATGGACCTTCAGCAATAGTGTGCCCAGAAAGAGTCTGATTTTGAGTGATTGGCTTATGTACTTGCAGAGGCTTGCAAGTCCCCTGACAGAAAACCTGGTGGGGAGACTGCAGCGACAGCAGAGTTGCAGGTCAAGTCCAAGAACAGCCTGCTGACTGAATTGCCTTTCGCTTGCAGCCAGGGAGGCTTTTGTTTTAGTCACACCTTCTGATACAGGGTAGTGACGTATATGAAAATGGTATTGGCACCAAAATACCCTGGTGAGAGGGATCTGAGAGAAAGACATGTGAGAGAAGTGAGAAGTGCCAAAAGGCAGATAAAAGGAAGGAGCAAGGATGGGAGAGGGAAGAACAAAGGAGAGGAAGAAGGAGAGGAGAATGGCAGACTGAGAGACAGGCCCACGTGGCCTGCCAGGGGAAGCTCCCTGAAAGAGTAAGTTGGAGGTGGCAAAGAGTCATGGTGATTGGTAGAGGAGTGACTGGTGTGGAGAGTGTGGCACCACAGCAAGGCGGCATAGTGAGCAGGTACCTGGAGATGGCCAGGAATTTGGAAAGCTGATTCGTGCGTCAGCAATTGTGGAAAAAGTTTGAAGCACCTTGGAGAAGCAGAACACTGAAAATAGAAGAAGCAAAGAGAAGATGCCAGAGAAAGACAGGATTTTGCAGAGTGCCTACCTCTCAGGTTTGGAGGGGCAAACGGCACCATCTTGGACCTGTGTTTTTAGGACTTTTGGGACTGAAAATGGTGACTGGAGTAAGATAACTGGCCACTTGTGCCTTGAGAACTTGTCGTTTTTCCTGGTTAATTAAAACCCTGTTGTTTAAGCTGCTTTTGAGTGGCAACTGCTATGCACAGGTGAGGGAACCTGGGAAGCAGAAACTACTTTTAAAAGATTTTTCCCCCTGGGGTTGTTGGTTGGCAGCTTATGCCCCTTTCAACCCGATATCACTTCAACTGATTGACAGAGACTCACCCACATTCTGGAGGGCATTCTGCTTTCCTCAAAATTCATTCATGTCAATGTAGCTCTCATCTCAAAAAATACCCTCCTAGAAACAACCATCACTGCATAAGTGGCCATCGCTGGAATTTAATCAGTCTCTGGGTAGCTCTGTTTTCTCCTCTGTAAAATGGAGACCATAAAAGTGCCCATGCTTTCGGGGAAGTGCAAGGACTAAAGGAATCAACTTGTCTTGGGCAGGGCCTGTTCAAAACAGGCCTGTTCAGCGTGCTCAGTGAGCGTTTGCCTTGGATATTGTTATTGATTATAAGCGTTGTTAATTGCTGCCACTACTGGCTGTGGCTGCATGCATCACTCGGATGAAAACATTAAGAAACTATTCAATGTCACCGAGAGTCCCGGGGATTTGGTGGGACTATCACTGACAGGGAGAGAGGTTCCTGTGCTGGAATTCAGTGTGGAAAATGGAAACGTGCACGCTTGCCTTTTTCAGCTTCCCGTTAGTCTGTGGGTATTTTTTTTTCTTGTTGTTATTCCATGAATAAATTTTAATATATTCCATTTTCTCCATAAACTGTATATTGACTGTTCAAAGGAATGCAATATGGCAAAAACATTTACATGACTGGAATCTTTTGTAAACAACTAGAGCATTTCTGGGGAGAAAATTCATTTTTGCTCTACATGTTTTTGAATTAGCTGTCACTGCTCAGGACTGCACCATCAGCATAAATCAAGGGGCTGATGTCGAGTAGCCTGTGGGGCCGAGCCTGGCTTTGGCTTGGCCAGAGTTGGGTGTGTGCCTTTCCAGAACCCGCTCTTTCACAAAGCGTCATTGTCAAGCTGGATGGGGTGTTCCCTGCACTGCGGTGGGCATACAGGAAGCAGGAGGTGGATGGGAATTAGAACAATTCCTTTCACTAGGAATTCTGCATCGTGTCGTTACAGTGTTCCTCCTGGCAAGGGGGAGACCAAGCGTCCTGGGTCTCCCAGTGGCTGGGGAGGAGGTTACCTAGCAACCAGTCACCTTTGTCAAACTGCTACATATGCAAGAAGCAAACTTGCATCCTGGTTCACCTTTCACATTAGAATTTATTTTAATGGCAACTAACTTTGGCATTGATGCCACCTTCACCCACATGGTCAATTAATAGTGCCCAAAGTCACTGGTTCTCTCTTTTGAAGTCCACAAAGTGCCCACAGCTTATTTGCTCCCAGCGTTTGCTGCTACACAGTGTATATGCTTCTCCTTTTGTGGAAATGCCCTGTTAGACACATACCGAGACAACTGTTACTGATTTCAGGGGCCAAGAAATGTGACTTCAATTTCTTAGGTTCCTGTAACACAAGCATAGGGAAAAGGAATTCTAGCTAAGTTGGGAGCTAGCTCCCCATTTGTTTTTGGAGTTGTGTCTGAGTTCCGGGTTCCGGATATGGAAAGTGCTCATCTGCTGTGGGCATTCTCTCTTCTGTCTGGTATTTCATCAGTGAATAGTGGCATTTTCACTCCTTCTTGACCATCAGTCCAGATCTCAGCTACTTTCATGCTCCTTAAAGGTATGTGAGGAGAGAGACTAGCATGACAACCCAAGGTGTGTGGATAAATGGATAGAAGAGAATAAGAACAGAAAAAAATCAGTTAATAGTTTAGTATTTCTTAGCTGGGCATGGTGGCACGCACCTGTAGTCCCAGTGCTGAGAGGCAAGAGACCTGGGATTGCTTGAGTTCGCAGGTTCGAGACTACCCCGGGCAACATAGCGAGACTTAGGCTCAAAAAAGCAGCTGGGCGTGTTGGCAGGCACCTGTAATCCCAGCTACCTGGGAGTCTGAGGCTGGAGATCACTTGAGTCCACAGGATTGGGACTAACTGGGCAACATAGTGAGACCTAGTCTCAAAATATATATAATAACTTAGGATTAACCAAAAAATAATTCCACCACTAAAAGAAAGGCCTTTGAGGGCAGGACTGCATTTCTCTTATGCTGCACAACAAATCAGATTTTCATCATTTAAATACTTGATGCTTTGGATATGGGCCATTCTCACTGGTGCAAGGTGGTATTTCATTGCGGTTTTGATTTGCATTTCCCTTATTACTAGCGACATTGAGCAATTTTTCATGTGCCTGTTGTCCATTTGTATTTCCTCTTTGGAGAAGTGTCTTTTTAGTTCTCCCCATTTTTTGATTGGGCTTCTTGTTTTGCTTTTGTTTAGTTGTGTGAGTTCCTTGTGGATCTTCGTTACTAAACCCTTGTCATTCATGTGGAGGGCAGATTTTTTTCCCATTCGGTTGGGCATCTTTTAGTTTTTTCTGTTGTCTCTTTTGCTGTACAGAAGCTTTTTAGTTTGATGTAGTCCCATCTGTCTATGTTTTCCTTCATTTTTTTTGCCATCTGTAGATGTTTCCAGAAAGGGGTTTCTGAACTGTAGTTCATGGAGAGTTTTGCCCAAGTTTTCCTCTATGTATGCTAAGGTTTCAGGTCTGGTGAGGATGTGGAGAGAAAGGAACGCTACTACACTGCTGGTGGGAATGTAAACTAGTTCAACCACTATGGAGAGTGGTGTGGAGGACCCTCAAGCTAATGAAAATGGAACGACCATTTGACCCAGCAATTGCTCTTTTGGGAATCTACCCAAAAGAGACCTCAATGTAGGTACAAAGGGACACCTGTGCTCGGATGTTTACTGCAGCACAATTTATAATTGCAAGGTCATGGAAACAACCTAAATGCCCCAAAACGGATGACTGGATGAAAAAAATTGTGGTATATATACACAATGGAATATTACTCATCAATTAAAAATGACAAATTCAATGATTTCATAACAACATGGATGTACTTAGAAGAAATCATATTAGCAGAAACAAGTCAAAAAGAAAAAGACAGAAACCAAATGGTTTCACTAATATATGGGATATAGTGAAAAAAAATAAACAAAAGCCTTGAGGAAAAGTCAAAACAAGCTAAGCACCAAACTGAAGTGCATAACTTTGAGCAGGAGGGAAA
>PVHY01016703.1:0-33055 GCA_004024945.1 Uropsilus gracilis
TAGGAATGCAATTTGGTGTATCCTCTATGGAAAATGGCAATGGTTTATTTTTTTAAAAAAGTTAAAATGACAATCCCCTATGGTTTTGGCACAGCAATACCATGGAAAGATATGCAAAGAATGTGAAAACACTAAAGTAAAAAATTCTATGAGGCCAAATCATGGCCCTAGCCTGAGTGACCAATGGTGACAGGCCATCGGGTTAAGAATTGTGACATATGTATTCAATGAAGTGCTATTCATCTATTTTAAAAAATGAAATAGTGCCTTTGGGAAAAAAATGAATGAACCTTCAGTTGATGTTAAATGACATAAATCAGTAAGTGAAAGATAGATATGGAGCGGATTCCCCAATCTGTAGTACATAAATAGCACAAATATAATTTATGTATATATATATATATACATATATATATATATACATATATACACACACACATAGGCAAAGCAAAAAATCTACTCTTAGACCTTGTGAAATATATACTGGTTATTAAATGAGAGAGGAGAGGGAAAGTAAGAGGCTAAAACATTGGAGCAAGAGGTTTGGTGGAGGGTAAATGAGGCATGTACACAGTAGGAGGAGTAAAACTTTAACCCCCAAATTACATAGACATGTAATGATTGGCAAGTTGATTTGAAAAGGAAATATAAGTAAATTATTTAAAAATTCCATAACTATGAAAAATATTCAAAACTAACTGAACCCAATTTTTCAAAGGAATGTGTGCATATATGTAATTATTAACTTCAAATTTGAGCTCTCAAAACAAATCCCATTCCTGTCCAGCCCCTTTCCCCAACCTTTTTTTTTTTTTCTTGTCTGAGAAAGCCTCCGCAAAGTCTGCTTATTCTATGTAAGTTACATAAGGTAGAGGTTAAACCAGAATCAATGAGTCAACAAAAGAAATAGGGAGAGGACAAAGAACTCCACATTGCAAAAGTCCCACAATTAGAAATGAATTTGAAACCAATTTTCTCTTACTGTGACCTGTAATCCACTCATATGCGGGGTCATGGGCACTAGATAAGAGCAATCTGCTGCTTGGACACAGCCAGCCTCACTACTGCAGAGGAAGGTCAGCTGGAATTTGGCTGTGAAACGCTTGTCTCTCCACTGCCACTCCGTTCCCACAAGCTTCAGTAACTATTTACTGAGAACATGGTCTACTACACCTGGTTCCAGATTTTAGAAAAGGCCTTACCTTTGCTACATTATTATTCCGTAAAAATTGTCCCTTCGTGGGACATAGAGGAATAACATTTCATTAGAAATTATGCACTAAACTGTCTCCTTTGGTAACCACTAGTCATATACAGCTACTTAAATTTTACTTAATTAAAATCAAAATTCAGTTTCTCTTTCATGCTTTCCATATTTTGAGGGTTCAGTACAGTGAGTGGCTGTACCCTAAACAATGAAATATAGAGCACTTTATCATCACAGGTTATTCTAACCATCAGCGCTATGCTAGAGTGTTCTGGTCATGGTTCTGTAGTTGATTTGGTCAAATCTTATTGTATGAAAAAATTTAAAAGAGTGAAAATGAGTGTATAAGCTTTTTATGGACACTGTCACAAATTACTACTTAATTTAGTGTCTTAAAACAGCAAATGTATTCTCTTACAATTCTGTATTTTGCAAGATTGAAAGGGATCTTCCTGGATTTTTCTTTTGGTTCTTTTTCTCCATCTTAAAAGTCAGAAACTTCAGACTAAATCTTTTTCTCTCTGCTATCTCTTTAGCTCTCCCTTCCCCTCCCCTTCCCTCCTCTACTCTCTCCCCTCTCCTCCCTTTTCTTTACAAAGAAAATTGTGTTAACATTGTGCCCACTGGGCTAATACAAAGTAATCCACAAGCCTCTAAGTTGGTTGATTAATTTTCTACAGCTATAAATCTCCTTCTGCTATGTGATGTAACATATTCCCAGGTTTATAGAATTAAGATACGGACAACTTACAACGGTGCCATTATTCCACCTGCCTTGATGAGTAAATAGTTTATAAAGTATGTGCAGTGATTCTTCTTGAGGAGACATTTAAATATACTATGGATAATATTCTTTTGCTTCTGATTTAACAAAAAAAAATTGCTTTCATGTAATAGAATACTATAAATTAATAGACTACAAGAAAGATAAATATTAATATCTTATGCTTAATATGCACCAAAAACTAAGTCTAAGGTTTCCTTAGCTTACATGTATGAATTCATAAATGTATAACTAGAGGCAGTAATGGAATTAAGTAATAGTGTGGAATAAATGAAGGAGATTTTTAATCAAGAAAACAGAATTTTCATCCTTGCATTACCAACTATTTACCACTACAATTACTCTGGATTTAAGTTTTCATGCAATAACATTGTTTTTAATGCCTTTTCTAGATCTTGAAATTTCCTTTCTGACTTCAGCTAGAAGAAAAATTATATTTTTTAAATGTACAATACTGAACAATATTACCTTGTTCCATTTACTGAAAAACATACACAGATACAAGAAGATTAAAGATAAATGGTTTAACAAGACATGGTAGAGCATCAGAACATGTTTGTATTTTTGCTGCAAGATAAGATGTACTATGAATTAAGAGATAGAAGAAAATTGCATAAAAAATAGTTAAACAGAGACTGAAGACCGATTGCATACACTCCTATACTGTGGATCAAATGGAGGAAGGAATCTCAAGAGAAGCCTGCAGTGCTTGCTGGAATAGATTATTAGTTCAAGACATGTTTAAATGAGTTTTTCATCTCTCTGCTTTGTTTTAATAGGTGGTTAGAAAATAGATGACTATTGTTGCAATGAAGTTACAATTTTGTCAAAGCTACCAAACTTTTTGCAAATAAACCTTTGTACTCAGCAAAGTCCACAAACAACTGAGACTCTATACTAATGTGTATCACGCAGAAGCTCACTGAAGGGTCAGCCCAGAATATGAGATAAAGGCTTTTTTTCCACAAAATTCTGCTTGAGAAGTTTTCTTTTTCTTTTAAGTGAAATAAACCTTGGGTCTAAAATCTCTGGAGAGGAACAGTTTCTGATCAAGATGTTGGTCAGAACTTTGAAATTCTCTAGTCTAAAAGTTGTCATTTTAGAGAAATTTTTGGGCTAGTGGAACTTTAAATATATTAGCAGATTAACATTGCTAATTACCTTAAAATAATCTAAATTAAATGTATCCTTACTCAAAGATAAATAAAATTACATACACTCTCACTCTGACTTTTCCTTCCTAGGAATTAAAAACTAACTGGATAAAATTATTCTACTTCTCTCCGTTTCTATCTCTAGCTATAGAATTTATCTTATCTATAATCTGTTTATTTTTAATAATTGTGTCAAATATTGTGCAGCCCATAGAACACGCCATACATTAAAATCCTACTATGAAACTCTTTCTTTGATTCAGATAAAGAAAAATATGTCTCTTCCTTGATATTTTATGGATTCTCACTATTAGTTGTATTTATTCAAGCATGCATTCATCTTTCATTTTCAAGGAACTATTTATTGCCAGACACAGAAAATATAAATAACAAAAATGTTACATTGGGTTGATGGCTCCTGGGAAAAAAAAAAAAAGAACACTGTAATGTCATGTGGTAACGTTTAATGATTATGAAAAATAAAGGAAAGGTCATGGAAACAGAATGGACTGAGACAGGAAGGAGAGATCATAGTTGGCCATAAAAAGTTGTTATTTAAAATTGAAAGTTGAACAATATGAAAGAATCATTTATTATTTATTTCATTCATATACTCACTATTACTTCATGTTCAAGCAATATATAAGTAAAGTCATTCCTTCTCAAGTAATTAGAAATATTTTTGAGAAATAGACTTAAGGAACTAGAAATCAGACTGTATTTAGGGTGCAAATGTGTATGTGGATGTGTTTGGTACAGTAAGGGGAAGTTAAGTAAGGTGACTGGGATATGTTCAGAGATGGGAGAGGTGATAACAGGCAAGAAGAAATGTATTTAAAAAATGGAGGTCTGAGAAGTTTTGGTTATATTAAAGCTTATATCAAGTAGGAGGCTGTGAAATACAAAGCTTCAATTCAGGTAAGAGACATTGTGAACAACAGAGTTCTTGGGGCTTTTCTTTGTTGTTATGGCAGCCCTTAATGATTTCATATGAAAAGACTGGACCTTTTCTGTATATTCCTCTGTATCCATCCAGCAATCATCTCTACACTGCTTTGTGTTTGAGGAGGTGACTCTTTACTTCTCCTGTCGGGTTTCTCTCATCATTTGACCTTGACCAGAAAAGCCCCTGTAGACAGTCAGATAGCAAGAGAATAGTGCTGGTATTGCAAATGCTGGTGATGCCTTGCCCTATCTACTTAGTATTCTGTGTTTGTCCCCTGGGTGCTGCAGATGTTGGCTACTGACAACTTATAAGAATGTTACCTTGATTTCAGATTTTCAGGTCTAGTTCCCCAGCCAGGGACCAACCCCAAGCTGCCAACCTGGCCATAAGAACCTGTGCTGATATATGAAAAAGCCACAGCAGGATCATCGCTGACTCTCAGGCAAGCAAGTGAAAAGATACAAATTATTTAGTGTATGAGGAAAAATGTTTTAAAGAGAGGAAAAAAAAAGGAAGCAAATTGGGACTCCCAAGCCTCCTGAACCAGGGGGAACCAAAGATGCTATAATGGGGTCTCATGCTTTGGAATATATACTTTCTTTCCCTAGTTCTTAAACACAATCAATCTTTTTCTGATAGATAAGTCGTTATTATTTTTTTTAATTTGCTGCCCTTTTCTCTGGAGCTTTCCTTATGCATCCTTTTCTCCTATGCTATTCTGACCTTAGATGTTTGCCTGCTCTATGACTCAATAACAATGAGGAGAGTCTTTGCCTTTCAACAAGCAAGGTCCATCTTCCCAGGAGATACTAGGAAGTTATGTAACTCTTCACTTTATCAGTGATCAGTAACCAAACAATGACCAACAAAAGTCTAACAGCTCACTATCCTTACACCCTCATAGTTCAACCTCTATAAACAATTGAAACTTCAAAATTCATCATGGGATGAGCTGAGGATCAAGTTTTCCTGAAACCACTTATTTGTCTAGCTCCTTTCCTTGCCTTGTCTTGTTTCATTTGGCCACTTTAAAGTTTATCCTGATACTTCCCCCTGAATAAATCAATTGCTTAAGATGCTCTGTCTCAAAGAACTTTATTTAAGGTAGTTGGTACCAGAGATGGTTCTGTAAAGTCTCTGAATTTTTAATTCTAGATTTGGATCATTGTCTCAGAGAACTTTATTTAAGGTAGTTGGCACCAGAGATGGTCCTGTAAAGTCAACTATGAATATTTAATTCCAGAGTTGGATCATATACCAGTTGTGCTGCAATGAAAATCTAGTCCTAGTGGTTAGAGGGGTATTGATGGTTCCTTGGATGGTTTAGGAGTACAACTGTTAAACTGATGTGATACATTCACTTTGACAGTGTCTGACATTTTAGATATACAGGGAAAATAAAAGAAATGAAAGAATGTAGAGTTGAGTGGCTGTTGGTGAGTATCTACTGGTCCATTCAGGAAAGAAAAATGACTTATGATCAATTTAAATCTAAGTGTAATGATTTGAGATCCTCGCTGGCACTCTTTAAAGAGATCTTCATTACCTGCAACTTAAGGGAATATTGAGCTGATGAAAAAGCATGGAACTTAACTGTGAGAATAGCAGAACATCTTAGAAGACTGAACTTATAACTGAGGTAAGATTGGATATCATGATAAAATGTAAATGTTTTTGAGAGGGGTAGAGATAAAATATAAGATTCAGTGACTTATCACAACTGCAACACTTTTAGGGATTCAGTGGTTTGGGATCCAATGATCTGGGAAATCCTTTCCCAGGTAGAAGGAAAGCATTTCACATCGTGCATTCTACTGTTTTTTGCTTTGTTTTGTTTTTAACAAAGTTCAGAAAAAAATATCTCACTTGGGAATACAGCATTTAATGATTTAGCAAGTAATGTGGAAAGCTGCCAATTGTCAATAGGGAACTTGAGCAAGAAAGGACTTGTCCAGGCTATAGTACAAGCAGTCCTACAACATGGGTCATATGACCAGTAGACCTACAGTGGTGCAAAAGTTATCTGTAGGTGATAAACATGCACATGGAGTCTGACAAGTCCCAACAGAAGTATTTCAGAGCAGATGATTGCAGTTCTGAAACTGCAGTCATTCCATCCACAGCAGAAAGCATGATTAAAATGCAGCTGCTGGAATGTTACTGGAAGTGATGTATTTGTTCACCAAAGGAGTAGGCCAGTTAAGTAGACATATATGTACACATACATCTATATATACATATAAATAGTGAGATGATATTTAAAATATATATATTACATTGTATTAAACCATTATATCATTATATAATTTGTTGTTATTGTAAATAGAGTATGTATAAATATATAAGAAATTTATCATAAAAATGTGTTGATACAATTACAGAGAATGAGAAGTTCCACCATGTACCATCTACAAGCTGGAGACCCAGGAAAGCCTATGATATAAATTCAAGTTCAAAGACCAGTAACATCAATGTCTGAGAACAAGAGAAGATAATTGTCCCAGCTAAGGCAGAGAGGAAATTTCCCTTTTACCTTTTTTTCTCTATCTAAGCTTTTAATGAATTAGAGATAGGAGTTGATAAGGGAGAAATATTTTTCTCAGTATCCTGATTCAAATGCAAATTTCTTTCAGAAACAACCTCACGGACACACCCATAAATAATGTTTCACCAGTGCTTCTTGCATTCCTCAGCCTAGTCAAGTTGACACATGACATTAACCTTCAAAAGTCTATCCTTTATCAACATGACATCTAAAAGCATCTTCTAAAACTAAGCTTAATCTCTAAATGGAAACAAAAATGAGGTCATGATTCCATCTTTCAAATGCCCTTCATACAGCTAAAAACAGGTTAAGCATTTATCCAGAAGAGGAAGTAGTATCCTTGAGTGAGGATTAAGCCTTACCTGAAATACCAAAAGTTGATGACTATGACCTATAGTATAAAGTTAGCAATAATGAAATGCTGGTATAAAACATGTCTTATGTTGCATATTAAAAGAACAAGAGAGGAAAATATAAAAACAAAGACAAGTGCTTATTACATAATATATACATATAAATGTATTGAGAAAATAAACAGGAAATGATAGGGGTGCTATGGGGAAATTGGGAGGGGGAGGCTTCCCCCCCCACAATGGTGGTACTGCATTAGAATAGGAGTCATTGTGGTCTGGTGGGCAGACTTGGAAAGGGAAGTTCTTTTAAGAGGAGAAGAGAATACGATGATTTAAGGAAGAAAAAGAGAGGGAGGGTGGGCATGAAGAGGAGGGAGAGCAGAGGAGCAACAGGGAAGTTGGAGCTGCTGCTGCTATGTGCAGGGAAGGAAAACACACTGTGGGCTTCCATCTCTAGCCTGGGCCAGTGAGGAACCCAGGGAAGCATGTTGCAGAAACTTGTGACCTATGTAAGCAGACTTGAAAATTCGGTAACTGAGAATTTAACTTTGAAACTGCAAAGCTTAGAAATTACCTGGAGACTTGAGGAGAACTTGGAGTCCTGTTGTTTTCATGGTGAGATGTCTGAAGTGGTTGCTGCTGTTGTATTGAGTGAGTCTTGCTGGTTTTGGGCCACTTTAGAGTTGAAGTTGAAAGAATGTTGGAGCTGTGTCTTTTGGAGGACAATTGATAATGCCATCCTGATTTCCTCATTGGATTTGAATCTCCTGCTTTTGTAGAAGGAACAATGATGCCATCTTGGTTTCTAAATTTGCCTTGAATTGAGGTAGACATGTGTCTTTGAAGAAGGAGTGATGGCTTCTTCACCTGACTTGAAGCTGGAACAGCTGCTATTTGGTGGATGCACATGGCTATAGGAGCCATGTGCAGTTTTTGAACTAGAGACTGAACTGGTTGGTAAGATTATCATAGGTGTTCCTTGTACCTCAGTGACTCTTGTCTATTTTATCTTTTAATGAGTTCTTGCCCCTTTTTGGTATAGTGTGGTCTTGTTACTGCTAGCACAGACTGGGACAAACCTAAGTGAAATTGGGTGGGAAAACAGACAAAAGAGGGTGCTTATCCAGACTTACAGAGGGGAGCAACTGGCCCTTTAAAGCCAGCCACAACCAGGTTGTTCCCACCCGGCACATGCAGTAGAAAGACCACATAAACCTTAAGAGGGAGGCAAAAACAAATTAATTGAATAAAAGACAAATGAGACAAGAGTCACTGAGGGATACAAGGGAACCCCTTTAGTAATGTTACCACACAGTCCAGTTTCTAGTCCAAATCGCACATGGCTGCAACAACCATATGCAGCCACAAAATGGTGACTGCCCCACCTTAAGATGGATAAAGAAGTTAAGGTGGTGCTGCTGTTCCTTCTTCAAATACACAGCTCTGCTCCCTCCAAGACAGAAGAAACTAAGAGGGCATCAACAATCCTTCTCCAAAAGCAAGAGATTCAAATCTAACTGGAAAAACCAGGATGGCGTTATCAATTCTTCTCCAAAAGGCACAGCTCCAGCATTCTTTCAGCTCCAACTCCAAGGTGACCTGGCATCAGCAAAACTCACTTGATACAGCAACACAGCAAGCACTTCAGACATCTCACATTGAAAACGGCAACGCAGCAAACTCTCCTCAGTTCTCCAGAAGACTTCCAAGCTTTGCAGTTTCAAACTTAAACCAAGTTTTCAAGTACCACGTTTCCAAGACAGTTCACACAGGTCACAAGTTTCTCCAATATACTTCCCTGGGCTTCTCACTGGCTGGCCTGGGGATGGAAGCCCACAGTATGGCTTCCTACCCTGGGCTCTGCTGCCCCCGCATATGGCAGCGGCAACTCTGAAGCCTCCAGCCTCCCTGCTGCTCCTCTGTGCACCTTCCTTCTCTGTTCTTTTCTCTGTCCTATTCTCTCTTCCCTTCTGTTCTCCTTTGTCTCTTTTCCTGTCTTTATCTCTGTCCCCTCTCTGATCCTTTAATCCTCTTTTGCTCCAGAGAAGGCTTAACTTCCCTTCTCCAAGTCTCCACCCACCAATGCTTACTGTAGCTATTTTAATACATCAACACTAGTACTTGGGGCCACAGTCCCCTAACATAATGAATAGTTGGGTTTAAAGGACCAGCTGTTCCTGGTTGTAAATTTAGTTAAGTACCCTGATTTGTTTGTTTTCCTAACTGATTTCAGAAAGAATTGTGATTATTACAGCCCTAGTGTCTATAACTGGATACATGGTCATAGCTGATATTTATAATTACCTTCTGGTACCCATTCTGTATATTCCTTTTACATTTATCAAATACCTCACTGTGTCTTGGTTTTTCACTTTGCAGAGTGACCTATTTTTTAATTCTTAAAATGTCTGGGACGTAAGAATCCTACCTGGATTGGGCTGTTGTAGTTTTCCGTTGACCTTAATCGTAGGGTTTGATTATCCTAAATATATTGTGTATTTTTGTTTGTTTTTGTTATTGTTTTTTAATATAATTTATATTTTTAATTTGATTGCACATGTATATGTGTGTATATACACATATATATGTGTATACATATATGCTATATATATACTATATATACACATATATGTGTGTATATGCATAGTATATATATATATAATCATACCCTATGATATATATATATTTCCCCTCCAGGTTCTCCCACCATTTTATCACCTGTGAAACATCTTAATCTCTTGTGTTTTTCCCCTCCCCTGATTTTATTCTTCTCCCCATTTCCTGATCTATGCTTCAGTTTTATTGGCACTTTTAAATTCTTCTTGTCCATTTGTTTGTTTGTTTTCTCTATATCCCTCATATAAGTGAAACCATCCCGTATTTCTCTTTTTTCTTCCAGGCTTATTTCCACTAACATGATTCCTTCTAACTCCATTCATGTTGCTGTGAATGATATAAGTTTGTCTTCTTTGATTGATGAATAATAGTCCATTGTGTAAATATACCACATATTTTTCAGCCATTCATCAGTTTTGGACCATTTAGGTTGTATTCCAGGCATTTTCTTCCTTAACTGCCTTATGTATAATAGACCATCTTCCCCTTGGTAGTTAAGATTGCAATATCTCTCATCAATATCTGATCAAGGGACATCAAGCAGCCATGGCACCACTGTCACTCATCTTGAACTGGTTGCTGTCATATGTGATCATAAACTGTAACAGTGGCTATTTATAAAATGGAAGGGTTGAAATTGAGCCAGTCTTAAGGTACAAAGGGTAAGTAGATGCAAAGACCAAGAGAAAGATTGATAATTGTTAGGAGTTGCATGTGGAATGAAGAAGAAATTGAGACTAAAGAGATTGATAGCAACCTGTGAGGCTAGCCCACAAAATATACCATATATATATATATATATATATATATACCATATATATGCATATATATATATAATATATATGCACCCCAGCAGGAAATGTTACAATGATGTAATGAGGAAGTAGCAAAGTATATGTGACTTGTAGCAGGGAGGATGTGGGGATGCGCTATATAGCAAGAGAATTTACCTTTGGGGGCAGCAGCCGTTACCAATAGTCATGTCTCTTGGGACATTCCAAAGAGGTTAGGAAGCTGGGTTACAGGTTAGAGATACGCTATTGCCCACCCTCTAGTGTGCCAGAGGAGGCTAGAGAGATAGGAGGTGTTCCTTTTATCTGAAACTCCATCTCCCTACCTGCTTCCACATTCCACAGATAATGAACTATTCCAAATTTCCATGTCATCCAGAATGGTTTCAACTCACATGCACACATCACACTTATGGTCTCATGGAAGATTCTTTTGAGGAACTTAATAGAGGAAGAAAACAACTCAATTTTAGTTCACAAATAGCTTGGTATTTAGTTTTGACTAAGAATGAACAGCTATTACAATATAGCCTTTTTATAGTTAAAAGTGATGTGAAAATCCAAACACTAGACTAGACAGAACTTTGGTTACCAGTTCATCATTCAAATTTTTTGAAAGACAAGTGACTCAAAATGATACACCTAAACTTAAAGGAAGTGCTGAATGATTTGGCTCATTGGTTGGAAAATTGTAGGGTAAAAAATGGCAGATGAGAGACAAGGAAGTTCAAGGGCAAAGAATGTGAATGAATATATAGAAACAGGTAAAGTAAGAGAAATTCGCCATCATATCTTAACACCCATCATAGAACATTCACTGAAGAAGAAAAGCAAATCAACCAACTATGGAGGATCAGTAGATTACAAGCAAATCTCTGTGCTTGCTCAATGGACTCATAACTAGAGGAGTCATGGTGACAGAGACGGAGTCTATCTAACTACCAAGAGCATGGACTCCTTTTCATTGAAGCTGATGTATCTAATGCTAGAGGTAAATGTCAAGCAAATCCAGAAACAAAGTCTAATTCTGTGACCCTAATATAATATTACCATTCAAGGAAACCAACCAACTTAGTAGCAAATTGATCACACTGGATCCTTCTCTTCCTGACAAGCGAATAATTTGTTGTATTGAAAAAAAAACACGAAAGTACATAGTATGGAATAGGTATCAATTTGAAAGTACATAATTATTAATTTCTATAATTAAATACATGTCTTCAAAGTAACAGCTATATTGCCCAAATATCTGAGTAATATCTTAACAATCAGAATAAAATAACCATGTCAATTATTAGGCATTGATCTGCTGGGGACTATGCTAATTATTTAAATCATATTCATTACTGCTATTCAAAGAATTAACAAAGTGATTACCATTAAATATTACTTAACAGTTAGCATTTGATGATTCTAATGTACATTTAAATTGCTTAGTTTTTATATGAACATAGAGGACTAATGATTAAAACATATGCTATGTATAAGAAATAATAATTATGAATGTTTCCTATTATCACACATTATATATACTATAAGTGAAAACATACAGATATATTAAATTATGAGTCTATAGTTTTAGCACACATTTTTATTTTGGCAAAGTGTTCAGAAATAAATGACTAACTCCTTGTGGTTGTTGGCAATCCTTAGCATTCCTTTGATTTGTAGATTTTATAGGAGTGCTGTGGTGAAAATGAGAGTGTGTGACCCCACATCATGGTACTGTATTGCGATAGTAGCCATTATATCCTGGTGAATGGAGACTTGAAAAAGGGATGCCAAGGTTTCTAATGAGAACAGAGAGGGGGATTAAGTGACTGGACAGTGAGGGACAGAGAAACAGAGAGAGGCAAGGAGAGGAGAGAGCAGAGGAACAATAAGGAGGCTGGGAGCCTTGGAGCTTCCACTACCATATTTGATGGCAGAACATGGAAGGAAGACCTCTTGGACTTCCATCCCCAGCCCAGCCCAGTGAGGAGCCAAGGAAAGCACATTGGAGAAACTTGTGACTTGTGTAAACTGACTTGAAAAGGTGCTATTTAAAAACTTGTTTTAACTTTGAAACTGTGAAGCTTGAGAATTGTCTGAAGATCTGAGGAGAACGTGGAGTCCTGTTGTTTTCATGGTGATATGTCTGAAGTGGTTGCTGCTGCTATATTGAGTGAGTCTTGCTGGTTTTGGGCCACTTTAGTGTTGAAACTGAAAGAATGTTGGAGCGCTATCTTCTGGAGGCAGATCGACAATGCCATCTTGGTTCATTTGTCTTGAAGTGAATAGCTGTGTCTTTGGAGGAGGGTCAGTGATGGCATCTTGGTTCCTTCATCTAGCTTGAAGATGGGACAACCGCCATCTTTTGGAAACATATGACTTAAGATTCATGAGCAATTTTTGAGCTACATTTTAAACCGGTTGGTAAAATAATCAAAGGGGGTCCATTGTATGCTCAGTGACTCTTGTCTGTTTTGTATTTCTTTTAAATGAGTAAATCTGTTTTTGCCTCTTCTTAAAGTTAGGTGGTCTTGCAATTGCTAGAATGTGCTGGGATGAAAGTGATGAGATACTGGGTTTAAAAGGCCAGCTGCTCCCATTTGTAAGTCTAGTTAAGTACCCTGCTTTGTTCATCCTCTTGCCTGATTTTAGGTTCATCCCTCTAATTTCTGTTGTCACCTGCACATGATATTTTCCATGTGTCTCACATCTTCACTGTCTATGTCTTTGGTTTAAATTTTTCTCCTCTTAAAAGAATAACGGTCTTGACCAAGAGTTCACACCAATCTAATAGAACCTCATTTTAACTTGATTATATCTGCAGAGATTCTATTTCCAAATGATGACATTCTGACTAACTTACCCCTTGTTCCTCCATAAATAACAAGCAAAAGTATGAAAATGTGAAAAAATGCCTAATTTCAGATGATAGCGTAGCTCTAGTTTATGTGAAGACAAATTTTTGGAGAGAAAGTTTAAAAAATTAGTGGAGATCAAACTATGTAAAGCTTTCTTGTTCATGGTGGAAATTTGGTTGGACTTTGGACTGATCAGATATTGTCAGAGGAGGGTTAGGTAAATTGACTGTTCCGGCTTGGTTGATAGAGTGGATATAATTTTATTTACTCAGGTAGATAAGTGGAGGGACCAGGACTGGGCTTTTTACTCAGAAAAGGATATAGAAACAAATAGGCAGAATTTAGGAACAGATGAAATATTACCCTAATCCCAGCAGTATCACCTTGAATCTCTCTGTAGATTTGGAAGTAAAGGCACTCAGAGAAGTCACCCCTCCCTGACACATACACACAGTGCTACTCTCATCTATCTTCTGCTACATCCTTAGATCTTGAATCTTGTTTTATCATCTCTAATAACAGAAGGAGATAGGGAGTTAAAGCAAGCTTTCAGGGCCAGGTGGACAGGGAGGATTTTTCTTGAATAGAAAATGACTAGATAATATATCTGTTATAAATTCTCTGCTCCCTTTTCAATATCTCAGTTTAAGGATTTCTTGCCTCCCTTCCTCAGTTCACACACTTACTGCGCTTCAGGAATTTAATTTATCCTCTGTTACATATTTTCTCTCACTGCACTGAAGGTATTTGAGTTTCTTCCTGTCAGTTTTGAATCACTTTATTTGGCAAATCTGTAATTGTTTGAATTTATTTTCATCTGATCTCTATTATTTTTGTCATATATAAGTGAATCTAGTGTTTTCCCAAGGTACACTACTTCACTTGTATTATTTCTTATTCATTTACTTTTTAAAAGTTCTAGCTTCATCTTCTATTTGTGTAAGCAGTTATATGTTTATACTGCTCTTTGATGAGGAAAGGAATTCTGGTTTTAATTTTGCTACTAATGGCTGTTTAGCTTTGGGTAAATGCTATAACTCATCCAGCTACTGCTTCTTCATTCATGAGTCATATGAAGGAACTAAAAGAATTGCACTTAAATAATTTTTTACCCACACACTTTATGCCTTTTAAGTCATAATATTTATCCTTCTGTGATACAAGGTTATATGTTTATTGCTATGTTTATTAAATTTTATTAAATGGTTTTATTCAATTATTTATGTAATTTATTTTTGTTGAGCCAATACACACTATTCCCAAGTATGAGCTAAACACTGAGAATAAGTCACAGAGTCAACCACTGCTTTTAGCACTAGGAATACAAATAAGCATTCACAAGTATGGTAAAAGTGGTAGAAACTAAAAGTAGAAAGCAATAATAAGCATAAGACAGAGGCTCTCTTCTAATTAGGAAAGCTTCCCTCAAAGGAAGAGATTTATAGGACAGGCGTTTTCTGCGAAAGGAAGGGAAAGGATACTCTAAGTAGAAGGAATAGTTGGAGATTGAAGAGAATCAGGATTTGAAAGTGTTTTGATAGAAGTGCTGTGGTGAAATTGGGGGGATGTGACCCCCAGCCTGATAGTGTTGCATTAAGATGGCAGTCATTGTTCTTTGGTGGGCAGAGACTTGGAGAAGGGAAGCCAAACCTTCTTGCAGGAGTAGAGTGAGGGGATTTAAGGAGGGGAGAAGAGAGAGAGGAGCAGGAGAGAGGGGGAGAGAGCAGAAGAGGAGCAAGGCTGGACTCCTCAGAGCTGCCACTGCCATATGTGGCAGCAGGACAGGGAAAGAAGCCAATCAGTGGGAAACCATGCCCAGGGAAGTCATGCCCAGCAAAGAAGTTGAAGAAACTTGTGACTTAGGTAAGCTGACTTGGAAATGTGGTATTTGAAAATTTGCTTTAAATTTGAAAATGTGAAGTTTGGGAGTTGGCTGGAAACAAGAAGAGAACTTGCTGTATTGCTGTTTTTAGACTGAAGTGATTGTTGTTCTATCGAGTGAGTCTTGCTGATTTTAGGCCACTTTCGAGTTGAAGTTGGAAGAATGCCAGAGCTGTGCTTTTTAGCGGAAGATTGATGATGCCATCTTGGTTTCTTCTTCTGGCTTGAAGATGAGGCAACTGTCATTTTGTGGACAAATGTGGCTAGGGACTCATGTGCAGTTTTTTTTAACTAGAGACTAGTATTGTTGGCAAGATAATCAAAGGGGGTCCATTGTACGCTCAATGACTCTTGTCTATTTCATCTTTTTAATGAGTAAGTCAGTTTTTGCCTCCTTTTAAGCTTAGTGTGGTCTTGCTACTGCTAGTATGGGCTGGAATGAACCTGATAAATAGCTGGATTAAAAGGCCAACTGCTCCTGCTGTAAGTTTAATTAAATACTCTGTTTTGCCTGTTTGCTTACCTGTTTTCAGTTTCTGCAGCTGGAGAAGAGAGAATGAAGGCAAAATCTATAGAGATGGTTTTAACAGAGGGATACTTCCTGATTGTGTTTATATTTTAAAAAGTGTCAATCTGGAAGATAATGATAATGAAAACAAAGTAGTAGCTAAATTTCACTGCATGAGTGACCATACTCACAGGTATAAGTTAGTTATATGAATTGTTCTTCATAATAGCTGTGTAAGTTGTTTTGAACTGCTGTAGCAAATTACCAAAAACTAAGTGCTTTAGAATAGGAGAAATTTCATCTCTCCCAGTTCAGCAGACTAGAAATCCAAAATCAAGATGTCAGTAAAGTCAAACTCTGTTGCTTCTTCCTAGCTTCTGGTAGCTACTGGAAATCCTTGGCTTTCCTTGACTTGTAGATTCATTACTATAATCACTGGTTAGCGTTCTCTCTTGCATCCAAGTTTCCCTCTTCTTATAAAGACACTTATTAGTTGGACTAGGGTTCACTGTATCCCAGCATGACCTCAATTTGAGTGCATCTGCAAACCCTGTTTCTAAATGTTCACATTCTGAGGTTCTGGAGAGATATGTATTTGGGGATGGGTGGGTGAATAGGAGTGGAGAAACACTATTTAATCTACAACAATAACCTTAAGAGGTTAACCCTGTTTAAAATCTTAAGCTACTACAGCTCTGCAAAGTTGAGGAATGTGTCCAAAGTCACAAACAAATCTGTGCCAAGGTGTGTTGTCAGGGAGGCCAGTTAACAATTTATTACAGAGCTATGAATGAGGTGGCAGTTGGTCTGGAGCAAGAGGAATTGTTTTGATAAATACTTTAAAGTACAATTAGCAACAGTTGGCAATAATTTTAATGTGATGAGAGGGTGGAGTCAAGAAAAACTACCAGGTTCCTCATCTGAACAAATGGATGGAAGTTTTAGATAAAGAGCTCTAACTGGCAGGTTCAGAGAGAAAGGAGATAAATTCAGGATTGTGTTATAATATATTCTCATGAACAACTAAAAGGTGTTCTCTCATTACCAATAAAAGAGTCTTGCTCAAAATTGTGTCAATAAATGTCTGAAAAAATTAATTTCAGATGATGAAAGACAGCATTCTCTTTTATGATAGGTATCATCAATGGCACCAAGTCTTTATTTTTTCTCCTAGATCCACATCCATCCTCAGATATATGACTTTGTTGGGTTTTTTGGTTGTTTTTTCCCTAACAAAAATATTATTGTATATTCTCCCTACTCCTGATTTGCACAGAATTTGATGGTACCACTTGCTTTGACCAGTGGCATAAAGCGGAAGTGTCAGGGGCCTAGTTCTGAATGTTAGCCTTTAGGAAACTTAGAGTTTCTTATATACTTGGATATCTACCCTCTAGTGATAAACACAGGGCTGGGTCAGACCTGGAAGGAGGATAAAGGATGCATAGAATGTAGCTGCCCCTGTTGTGCTGCCTTCTCAAGTTCAACCTGAATAAAAGCCCTTAAGGAAGCTGAGGTATACAGGGATATCAAGCCTAGATTACCTTAAATTAGCTCAATAAACCAATATGCATAGAAGTTTGAAAAATGGCTTAGTGATGAGTTTGGAGATGGTCTGATATACAGCAATAACTACTTGATTGAACAAGTTATAGGTTAATGAACTGAAAGTGAGTCAGGGCAGGGCATGAAAAAAAAGTTGGCCATCTTCCATATCTGAGCATTTAATGGAGTTTCTAAGAATCTGGTAGAAATATATGCATGTTTGATATAAAAGGGAATATGTTTGAAAGATGTTGTTTATTCTTCCTATATGAAGCTTGCTAAATTCATCTAAAATATAAAATTTCATTGAAATACATAAAATATTTAAGTAAAGAAGATGGCCCCTGCCATCAAGGGTACACAGGACTGAATTTCAGCTTTATCACTTAACTAGCTGTATCCACCATGAGAAAGACTGGAGAGTTGCTATTTGACTCTAGCTGCTGGCTTCCAAATCCTTCACTGTCTTTTACTGAGGCCATGTTATCCAAGGGCTCCTCTGGCTAGAGAAGAGATAGTGGAGATGCTAGATGGAGCCATTCTCATTTTGTTAGATACTTAGATTTAAGGACTCTCAGGAATTTTGTCCAAACTGTTTAGGGTACACTTTAGGATGCCTTCCGCCAATCTTCTCTCTCTCCTTTTGGGTCAGACTAGTGTTTTGGTTTCCCTCCCTGCCTCCTGCAGCTCCCTTCATATTTTATTTGACACAAATTTTCCCTAATAAAATTTTTGCCCATTTAATCCCATTTTGGCAGCTGTTTCTTGAGGGCCCAGATTAACACACTAGCCCCTCTGATTTTCAATTTCCTCATGTGTAATATTGGACTATTGCTATAGCAATATTAGAAGGTTGAAATGAGTAATGAATTTATAGCAAAATTGTACAGTGATTGACATTTACTAATGGTTGAATTAATTAATGGAACCTTAATTATTGCTGTTGTTATTACTTCTTTATTTTTTTTCTCACTTTTAGAATAAAAAAAAACACAAACACATTGGCAGATATTGGGCTGAGGACTGTCTGCTGCTCAGGAGAAATAGGTATAAAATAAATGGGAAATGAAATAATAACCAAGAAAAAAGCTGTATAAATAAAGTAATTGTAAATGATCAAAATATCATGAAGACATGAATTTAGTTGACCTATTATCCATTAAAATGAAAACTGATCTTTGGTTCTAGAGTTAAACAAGTTTGCCTTGGTAATATACAGACATTGAGGGCTATCAAGGACTATGTTCTTCCTGGATTATGGAAAAATTTAAGATTTAAGAGCATTCAGGTTGAACTGGGCCATATTCTTCAAAATATAAATCAGAATGTCAGAAGAGTTTGGCAAGTATAGCAAAATGTTTCTCCTGGCTTGAATTATCCCAGTAATTACATACATTCTGCATTTTGCTTAGGTTGGAAGCACACAGGTAATTAATGGTCTTCATTTGATAGTGATTCCAATTTGGGGGCATGCTTTACTCAACATTATTTGTCTGAAAATCAAATTAGAGGTAACTAAAAGTATGAGTTTGCTTAAAGAAAGGAAAATAACTAAATGAAACTTAATGAGGAGGAGAGTTTAGGATTATTCCCTTCTTATGTTAAACATAATTGATTTTATTAAAAAAGGAAAATTTACCAAGGGGATTCAATTTTTCTTTTTCTAGATATAGTATATACAGATATTGTATAAACACTAAAGTAATGTTTATCTTATTATAGTGTTTCAACAATAGGATGCATGATTGAAATCAGCTATTTTTATATTGAGTTGCCTGTAGATTTACAATAAAAATTAAAGTAGAAGTGGGAATGATATGAACATTCAAGGTCATTTCAAGCTTTGAAGATACTTATGACACTATTTTGGAATGTTTAATCCAACAATAAATTCCACTTTCTGTACCAAAATTACTTATCCTAGAAAGAGCTAGCTAATCATGTTAGCTTCTAGTTATGTAATTAGAAATTGAATTAGCAATGGTTGAGAAAAGTTGCACAGAAAACACTGTGTTTGAAAGTGATGGCTCTCTTTATTTAGTGGCTAATTAGTATAAACTGAGGTAATAATCCCAGGATGTCAAAAGGACCTTCAAATATTGCTTTCAGAATTGTTAGGGACCCCTAGGTCAACATCTCTTGAAGTTTATTAGGGTTCTGTGTTTTGTTTTGTTTTTTTTCTCATTCTGCAGGCAATGAGTCGATCACTGGTTTTGAGGAATGATGATAATGTGAAAGTATTTCATATTTGCTCTTATGCCCTTTCTTCTGGCCTTCAGAAAGGTGCTACACAGATCTGGATGTGGCAGTAGCTCATTATCTTGAAGTTGGATAACCTTGGAAAGGTTCTTGATCCCTACTTAATCTTAATTTCCTTCTTAATCCCCAATAAGGCACTAAATCCAGGATAAATTCTAAATAGTATTTATTAAATAAATTCTCACTGTTGCTCTGTCTTATAGCAAACTCTTCTCATGAGTATGGGTGAAGCTGTGAGATAATATTTTTTTCTTTGGTTATGCTATGGTATGTGTTTAAAATGGATTTTGAAGATGGAAGACAAGACCTAAGTCAGTTTTTTTAATTAAAAAAATAAAATCTGGATAGTCAGGATAGACATAAAATAAACGTAAAATTTTTATAGACATAAAAATAAAGAGATTTGAAGAGATTCTAAAAATAAAGAGAGTTGAAGAATAAGAACTATTTTTCTAATAGTCTTGTAAATGGAAATTACTCTGAGTTATATAGTGCAATTTGAATTTTGAATTGAACAACAGGACTGACTTTAAAAGATGGCAAGTCTCAGATGGGAAGGAAGACCCAGTCAGCACATTGTAGCTGCATGAGACTTAACAAAGTTTGATCTATTTACAGTCTCCTGACTGGTGGTGAAAATTGTATTTAATAGGTGCTATTTTAAGCTGTTTAGTTCAAGGTAAATTATTACTTAGTAACAGAAAATAATAATAGAATCTCAATACAAAACTACTTATTGTGAGAATTTGGTTACTTAACCTAGACAAAATTGCCCACTGACCTGAATACTTATAGACTGAATTATGAGATTATACTTTCAGTCTGAAGAAATGAAAAAAAAATATAGTAATTTACAATTCTCTGACTTTTGGTTATCACAATTTATTCATGTAAGGATATTTTACTTTATGTTCAATCTATGATGAGATAACTTAAATCTAGAACATTTGAGCTAACAATAACTGAAGTCATTGCTATAATATTTAAGGAATTATGCAACAGCAGCTTATATTTTGCTCTTTCTCTCTCAAAATTCTTCCCCTTCTATGAGTCATTTGTTAAAGCAATACTGCAACACTCACTGATTTCCAAACTCCATTTCAACAGCTTTATGAAGAATGCTCATGTTTTCCTTCACTTTTTAAAATCCTTTCCACTGTTCAAGACCCAATTCAAACACATTCTTTTTGGGAATCATTTTTACCCCAAAACCATTTTTTGTACACTTAAGATGTATCATATATTTTTTCATTAAGTCTTAGCATATACTTTTGTCTTAACACTTACATTATAGTATTATAGTTAGTTGTATTGCATTTATTGCTGCACTATATGTGTATTGCAACCAAATTTTGCATTTATCAGTGTCTCACATGCCCATTATAGGGGACACACACATTTTTCTCTGTATTCTCCATATGTCTTGTGTTGACCAGGATAGCCTTTTTGTCCCCAGGTAAGTAAGATGAGGGAACGAAACATTATTATATTCTGATGTCTGAATCACAATTTATGAAAGCATGTAATTAAAACTGGGTTAATGAGAACCCTTTTTATTTTCTGAAAATGATGCTAGTTTGGGAAGCCCTCAATTCTCTTTGATTGTAAGATTGTAAGGAATTTAAATTTTGGATGGTCCGAAACTCTGAGTCAATATGGTGAACTTTCTGCCATTAATGAAGGAATCAATAGACAAGGAAAACAGTAAGAAAGATATGGGAGATCTTAATAAGTGCTTAATATCCTGGAATTAGTTATCTCTGCAACTATATCTATCCCTGCCCTTTCTGATAACTTTTCTTATACAGATGGGCTAAAAAAAAAATCTTTTTCTTAAGCAATTGATTTTAGCACTTCACAGAGATTTGATGAGCATGTTTACAGTCCTTAGTAAGTGGTGTGGCACACAGAAGGTGTTCACAGTAGCTGTTCAATATATAGATGTTGAAAAGTTCTCTCATTTGGGGGATGCGATCACTGTTGAATTTACCCAAACCAAAGAAACTAAAAGAATCTCATATATAAATGATCATGAGATTATGAAGTTCTTCTTCTTCTTTTTTTTTTTTTTTTTTAGTGCTCTTGTGCTAGACTTACTCTTACACACAACATACCTTCCTAGTAATCTGACTTCTTTTTCTCACACCATTATTACACACTTTCGGAGATAATTAAATGTCTACGATAAAGAGGGTTTTCCATGGCTAGACTTATGCTCATTTGCTTTTGACTTTTTGACACTTCTAAGTTTGTTGTTTTTACATTTTGGTTTCTTCCAACATACTGATTTCTGTGATTTATCTTTACCCTGCTTTAACTAGATACTTAAATAATTTGCTTTTGTGGAAAATTTCTAGGTTCTAGTCTTTTCTCTTTAAACTTTTGATTTGGTAATAAAAGGATAATGTATTATGTTCTTATCTTTATTGGTTTTGAAAAACTTTCCAGTAAAAGTTACTGGAAAAATAATTTTGTGGAAAGCTTCACTTTTCCTCTAAGATAATTTAAATATCATAAGAATTTTTTTAAAAATATATCAGATTAAAATAAACCTCAGATTATAAGAAAATGTGTAATCCATGAAATTTTTGCATACCTTTCTCTAGTAATTTTGATATTAGACATGCTATTATAATTTTTAAATAAAAAAATTTTCTCACAATCTTGGAAATCCAATGAAGGGCAGTTTAAGGAACATCTCCATTTAATAATACCTCAGTAGTCAATGCCAGGAGATCACTGTGCTGAAGGAAAATTAAAATATAACTAATTATTACTAAAATGAAATGAAAATAGGACAATATTCAGATCCATAATTAGATTTCTAATTTGTGGACTTTTTTTTCTTTCACTTTTCTATTTGAAGGACATCTGAAGTAGTCAAATTTTATATATTAGGATTTTTTGTATGGAAAACCTTAGGATCATTAAAAATGAAGTGAGTACATAAGAAATCAAGAGGAAAAGCAATATAATGTTTTCAGGAAATTTTAAGAAGGTCATCTAGTGAAAGGAGCATGTGAAACTAATTTTAGGTTCTATATATATTATCAGTTAATATAAAATATACACAAATATAATTGTATACTAATAATTATACATACATTATTTTTATACTGTATTTTACAATATCAAAAAAAAGCAAGTTCAACTACGTGTCTTTTCTTTCTTCATATTATTCTGGTTTAATTGTCAATAAATTACTGTCTTAGCAAGCATCACATGATCTGAAAAGTATAATGACTTTCAAATTAAATGAAACTTATTTTTAACAGAATGTGTGCAAATAAGGAGTATAGATACATCATGTCTGGACCAATCTGTAGACTTTCAGACTAATGTGACTGTTGATGGAAAATTTTGAATTGCCAAGCACAAATAACAATGTAGTAAATTACCTACCTGTGGTAAACCAAAAGTATGTTTATCCAAAATGACTAGATAATTCTCCCCAGTCTTAATTAAAATTCAATGTTATTTATATTCAAACATATAATATGATTTACTTTGAGATAAAGCTGAGATTTAAAAGCAGTAGGTATTAAGTGACTCAGTGTTGTTGCAATAGCTGTTTTGGAGAAAAAAAAATTAATTGTTCCCTTACATGATAAGGTTCTGCTAAAATAGTCAATACTAAAAAAGAAAACCAGAATTCTGATTGCAACAAGGAATTATTTAATTTTGAATTTTGCATATAAAACACATTGTTAGGTTGAAAATATTTTCCCTCAGTTATTAAAATTGTTGTAGAACATTGCACTCAAATTGATCAGTTAGTCACAATACCTCCTGAGATTTGGATCATTCAAGTTGAAAAATTATCGTATGTGAACTAATATACAAGGATAATCATATACTTGGTATATGATTCTCAATATGAGATTATATAGTACTGTATTTTATGTTTTCAAAAGATTAAAATTATTGTTGTTTATTATTATCTATTGTATGTAAAATTCTTTTTTTATGTACCCATTTTTATAAACCTATTTTAAAGGGATTCAATTTAGTCATAATCCCATTGTATTACTTAAAAAAAAACTGCCTCAATTTTTATAAGGACTGTACTTAAAGAGTGAATATCCTTCCAGAAATTAAATTCTAATATCAAATTTAAGAATAATTCTGGAGACATGCTTTTAAGAAGTAGAACTTTTCAAAATTAAACCAGACAACAAATAACAAAGCTGCAGTTTTAATGAGAATATTGACTTAATCACTAAGTGACACTTCCCTAACTGAGATCTTTAATTTTTGTCTGTGAAAATTTCTCACTTTCATTACTTCCTCTTTATCTTCAGAATCAACATTAGTTCAAAGCTCTATATCTTTTAAAAACTATTTTCATTGTGCCAAATTATAAATAGCAAGATGTACCACTTTAATAAGTATAAATTTTAAGTATAAATTCATTAGGGTTAAATGCATTCATAGTGTTGTACAACAGTAACCATAACCCTTTTCATCTTTCAGTATTGAAAGTCTATATCTATTAAACAATAACCTCAGTACTCTTTCCCAAGCAACCATCATTATACTTGTTATCTCAATGATTTTGAGTAAGTAACTCAAGCAAATGGAATTTTGCAGGGTTTTGTGTGTGTGTGTGTGTGTGTGTGTGTGTGTGTGTGTGAGACTACCTATTTCACTTAATATAATGCCCTCAAGTTTTATCTGTATCATAACTTATATCAGACTTTCCTTCTTTATTTTAAGGCCCAATAATATAGCATTGTGTGCATAAATAAATTGTCCTTATTGATTTTCCTGTCAATGAGTATGTTTTAGCTATTGTGAATAACATTGCTATGAACAAAGATATACAAATGTTTTTGAGAACCTACTTACAATTCTTTTTATATAAAGTGTACTTGCTAATTTTAGAATTTAGAATTTTGTTTTCCATGCAGCTGTACTATTTTACTTCCTGCCAATAGTGTACTAGGGTTCCAATTTACCTATACCCTTACAAACACTTTGTTTCCTGCATTTCCTCTCTTTATAGCAGCTTTTCTAAAGGGTGGGAAATGGCATCTTGGTGTAATTTTGATTTGTATTTCTGTAAAGATTAGTGACATTGAACATCTTTTTATGTGCTTGTCATTTGTGCTCTTTTCCCATTATTTTGAATTGGGTTGTTTGGTTTCAAGTTGCTGAATTTCAGGAATTCTTTATTCCAAATATTAATATTCCAGAATTAATCACTTACCAGAAATCTGATTTTCAAATATTTTCTCCCTTTTTAAGAGTTGCCTTTTTATCTTAATAGTGTCTTTATTATGAAGTTTTTTTTCTATTTATTTATTTTTTATTTATATATATTTCTCATCATTTCCGTCCCTGGGGGTCACCCATATTATGCAGTTTTTAAATGTTCACAAGTTCAAATTTTCTTTCTTTTGCTATCTGTGCCTTTTGTGCCATATCCAAGAAATCTTTGCCAAACCCAATTTTGTGAAACTTGCCCAATGTATTCTTCTAAGCATTTTACTGTTTTAAGTCTTACCTTTAGACCATTGATCTATATTGAGTTAATTTTTGTACAAGGGCCCAAATTTTTGTACATAAGGGCCCGAATTCACTATTTCGCATGTGGCTGTCTAGTTTTCCCATCGTCATTTGTGAAATAACTGTCCTTTCTGCATTGAATGATGTTAACAGTTTTGTCAAAAATCATGAGACATATTTGTGCAGACTTATTTCTGAATTTTCTGCTCCACTGACAAAGTAAGCCTGTCTTTAAGCCAGTACCACAATATTTTGATTCTGATAGCTTGTAGTAAATTTGAAATAAAAAAACTGTTACATTTCTGGTTTTTTCCTTCTTTATTAAAAATGTTTTGCCTATTTAGGATTCCTTGAGATTCCATATGAATCCTGAGATTTTTGTTTCTACATAGTAGCTATTGGGATTTTGACAGAGATTACTTTGCATAGTATTGACACTTTAACAATATTAGATCTTTCTAGACCATCAGTGTGAGATGTATTCATTTATTTATGTCTTTAATTTCTTTCAGTGATTATTTTTCTCTTTAATAGGTATTTCTCATTTTTGTGGTTAAATTAATTCTTAAATATTTATTTTTTATATGTATCATAATGTCCTTTTCATGTTGTTAGTATATAGAATTGGAAGATTTTTTTGTGTTTTGGCTTTGTATCTTACTGCTATGCTGAATTTATTCTACCAATTTTGTTATGAGGAAAATATGGTACTAATGAGACAAAAATAATATTTTGCAGTTTTCTACATAAAAGACTATATCCTCTTCACACAGAGATGATTTTATGTTTCCTTTCTAATTTGGGTACCTTTGATTTTTGTTTCTTGCTTATTTACTCTGACTGTATCTTCTACTATTCTACAGATATTCTCTATATTTGCCTGAACTAAAATAACCTACCCACAGCTCATTTCTTTGACTTCATTTTATTTATTTTTCCTTATTCCAATTATTTTTCCACACTGTTCTAGTAGGATCATTCTGAACTCAGATATAATCTTTAAGGACCTCTGATTCCCAATGACAAATTCAATTTCTTAAAATTCTTCATAAACATGACCTGAATTTGCCTTTCTGATTCTCACACTAGTAGTCTCAGTATCAATATTCTTCCCATACCTTTTTTTTTCATCTCCCCACTTTGGAGATTTACTTACAATTTTTCTATCAGACCAGACTGAAGGTCTACCTCTTTCTTTCCATATAGAAGTTTTGCCTTTTTTCTAAAACCCACACCAAGCATTTCAGCTTACATTTAGTGAAACATTTGATCCTCTATCACATGTTATTATCCATGAGTCCTTAGCATTTTATATTGATCTCATGGCCCTTATTATTCATCAACTATAATTTGTAGTATTTTATTTCTTGAGCAGAAGGCTTGTATATTTTACTTCTGTATTAGCATCTTCTCCAGTCACAGGGAACAAATAATTATAAAAAGTAGTCAAAATTCAACATGTATTTATAGATTAGATTTTTATGCACACTGATTAGCAAGAAGTATCATAAAATAGTGGGACTATGTGATTTTGAATTTTGTCCCCTGGATTCTTTCATCTTTATATTCTTCCATAACTAATATTGAATATAAATATGAGAAACATTATTTTCTACTTGCCTCAAATTTCTGGTCTATAAATTCAGGTTGTGACTGTGAATTTTATATCATAACAAGGATCCTTAAGAAGTGCTATAAAGATAAATTAGAGAGAAAGCATTATTTATAAAGTATATTTTCTTTCACAATGGGAGGTTATCTAGCTATCAATGCACTGATTTCCCCAGTTCAGCAACTTTCAAAGTAAAAATGACACATAGAATTGAATATGTAAATAAAAATCTATTGAATATCTCCTGAGTACTAAAAAAAAGTAGATCAGTCAGAGTGAGAAACTCACTCTATAAATTCTGTACTACACATAAGAGTTGAATTGGAAGTAAGAGCATCTCCAGAGACAGCAGCACTTGTAGGAAGATTGCAAATTGTGTGTGTGTGGGCGGGGGAGAATTGAGATGAGAGCTAGCTGCTTGCTAGCTCTTCCAGATGTTATAGTTTCTACAGTGAATTTTTCCTGGAAAAATAAAAAACAAGCTTATTGCTTTATAAAAAGTCAACACTTTATTAAAAAATGGGTGATGGCCTGATGAATTGTATTGGTTGCATAAATTGAAATTCAATCGTCACAGTCTTCTAATTAAATTCAATTCTGCTACAGAGCATGTTTCTTTCCTTTCATTATTTTTCTTGGAAAGACTTCAATAGCTATTGAAATCTAATAAGTAAAAGATAAATTTACCTAAATAAAAAGCCATGGCTGCCCCTGAACCTGGGACCCCAATATGGGCAGTATTAAAATTTAGGCACTGATGTCATTAGCTGCATCTACAAAACACTGAGGTAAAAGAGGCCTAAACAAGATAAGGGTACTAAATTTATTACCTAGAAGATGTGTAGAGGGAATTTAAAGTCTTTGGATTTTAGGGGAAAAAATGAAAGATAAAAAGAAAAGGAGCAGAGACTGAAGAGAGACTTTGGGGGAGAAGAGATATGAGAATGGCAGAGGGTAAAGAGTAACCCATCCAACCAGTTTGGACAGAAGCCCCCTGGAAGAGTGTGCTGGTGGTGGCAAAGAACCATGAAGACTGATAGAAGAGTGACCAGTGTGGAGAATGTGGCACCGCACCAAGTTGGCAAAGTAAGTTGGTACCTGAAGATGGCCAGAGATTTGAAAAGCTCATTTGTACATCAACAATTGTGAAAAAAATTTAAAGCACCTCAGAAAAGCAAGACAATATGACACACTGGAGAGAGAAGAAGCAACGAGAAGATGCCAGAGAAAGACTAAAATTTGCAGAGTGCCTGACTCAGGTTTAGAGGGACAAAGGGGCACCATCATGGACATGTGTCTTTAGGATTGTGGGGGCTGAAATTGGTGAGTGGGGTAAGATAATTGGCTACTTGTGACTTTGAGGGTTTTTTGTTTTCCCTTGTAATATTCCCTTGTAAATAAAGCCTGTTGTTAAACTGCATTTGAGTGACAACTGTTACGTGTGAGTGGTATAAACCTGAGGAAACCTGGGTGGCAGAAGCCACATTTTAAATGTGGCTTGTTGGTTGGAGGCTTTTGCTCATGTCAACCCGATTTCCGCCCTTCCTTTGTAAAATATTCACGACCCAGGACAGGACTGAACTCTGATTTGTTGCTATTATTTTAAAGAATATAATTTTACAAATTCTTGGCTTTCTGGTATTCTATTGTTTTGATGTACATACTTACTATAATTAAAAATTATTGCTGAATAGAAGTCTCATAAAACCGATAGCACAATAAGCATGATTTTTTAATACAAGGTCAAATTTCTTTATATTATTGAGGACTTGTGACTACTAGAATTTGGTCTTTGATATGTTTTAGTGATTGCATATCAGTAAGTTCTCATGATTCTGTTTGTTCTATAATTTACCCTGTCATTGACAAAAATTTTGCTGCATAAAAATTATTTTCAGAACAACCCTGATAAAACAACATAGCATTTAATTAAGTTGCAATTTTGAGCACTTCGGATGATACATTTCTAAATTTGACTGTCTCTATTCAGTATTATTAGCCATAAGTTCCCTCAATGTATTTTGAGCTCTCATTCAGGTTGAATAAAATGAAAAAACTCAGTATAATTTGTTGCAATCTTACAATTGTCACTAACCAGGTAATGGGTTTAGCTCTCTATTATTTTTGGTAGATTTCTTGTTCTCATTTATAACAAATTGAATGTTCAATGAACTTAATAAAATCTTTCTAATTGGCTGTAGTGCTAAATGCACAGAGGATAAGATCTTGCTCTTCACAATTTAAAGGTGAGAACAATTAGACAGCAATGTGATTTGTGTTGGTTCAAAGTGGCACAGATCCACTGAGGAAGAAGAGTCAGGTTAGTAAGTTTGGAAAAAAGTTTCACAAAATACATATGAATTCTGAGTCAAATATAAGAAGATGGTGGCTTTCAAAACCGAGAAAATGCTTTGGGTATTTTAGAAAAACAAAAAGAAAACAAAAAAAAAGGGTGGGGGGGGGGAGTGGAGTGAAAACAAAAACAAATAGGGAGAAAAAGCAAAAAAAAAGTATAAACAAATCACAGAGAAAAGCATTTCCAGGAAATTCATGACATTTTCTTGTGGCTATAATCTATACCTGAAGAAACAGCCTGAGTGAATGTGAAGGTAACTGGATGCTCAAGTTTGGACAGTGTGAAGTATTTGAATGGTTTTGTTGAACCAAGCCAGGAGTATGGAGGTGGTCTGGGATTCTTTATGGAGCAGGTCTGGCCTATGTTTGGTTGGACTAAGCTGAAATTGAATCCTGACTGACCTTTGCCCTCTAAATTGTGGATCAAGAATACACTGATGATAGTGTTTAAGGTAAAGTATGAAAGACAAAACAAAAATACCTTGCAAATTACATATAGATACTATGAGAACTAAAGGAGGGTCAAAAATCTAGCTCATGGAAGAGGGTCTCAACATTCTCTAAAAAGTTGTATGCTAATTCCAAAAAGGACAATAAAGACATTTGCTCAGTTTCCTAACTCACTTTTAGATGCCTTTTTGTTTTTAATAGATTGAGATGCACCCTTACATCTACATGGAAAAGGAACTGTTAAAGGCTTATAATCAAGAATTTTTTTTCCTCTCTCTTTCATGCAGCCACATGTAAGGATATTCCTATGTGAACACAGTTTTGGTTGAGAGACAGGAACTAGTTAGTTACATAGTGGTGTCTATTTTGAGGGTCTTGGTGAACATGTAGCTCTGAAAATTTATGCCATCCTGAATATGTCTTCTAATTAGCAATAAAAACCTATAGACATGATTTGTCTTTGTGGTTCTGATAGAATATAGCGAACTTTGGGTTGCCCTAATCAAATGGTTTATTTTTGCCCCATGGTTAGATTTTCTGCTTCAACAGGTAAGTATGTTTGCTTTCAAAATGGTGTTTATTTTTCTACTGAAGTTGACATAGATGGCCTTGCTCTAGAATCTTAAAAATTTACACTGTGATTCTCCAATTAGGACTTACTATACTCACAGTGATGTTGCAATCTATTGGTCAGGTAACTCAAATGCCAAGATTCCCTGTTTTGCCATGAAGATCCATTATATTGCTCTTAATTTTTCTGGGACCACTCAAAGATGACACTCTTGCTTATCACTTGGAAAACGAGTGAAAGAAGTAATCCCAAATTGGGATATACCACCTCCCAAGAAGACTGTCAGTTACTTTGATCTGGGGGGATGTCTTAGGTCATATTCCACAGAATATGCTCATTGATGTGGTAGACTCTTAACACTTCTTTGGTTTGCTCCTCACTGAGACCTTATTTTCCTTGTGGTTTTGAAAAGTGGCTCAGATATGGGATTATGGGATTAATATGGGAATAATAATATGGGAATAATAGCCCTCAGCTTCCTATTTAGTTATCCTTGATTTGCATAAATTGACACTCTCTTGGACTGCCCTATTTATGCCTGAGAATGTTATTATCTATTAACTATCTCCTTAGATCTGCATATTTCTCATGTCCCTGGACTGCTACTCTGAACTCTAGAGTATGCTCACCCCTTTTATTTAACACTCTTAGAGCTTACTCTTATATATACTCTCCTTGTTTGTGCCATTGTTTTTGACCAGACCCAACAATTTCTACAGTATACTCCCATTCCTCACTTAGAGGCCCAGGACTTCCCATCTAAGTTATATGCTTACTTAACCCTAATTATTAGTCTAGAGGAAATGTACAGATATATTCAAGAGCAGGGAGAGAAGCGATTGCCTTTTAATACAGAGGCTTCTCCATAATTCTCAAGAATAGGAGAGTATTTACCTTTACTTTGTAGGAATGGGCAACTATTATAGTCTCAAAGAATTTTAGTAAGGAAAAGGAGATTTTTTTTGGTATATTCACTTACTTATCCTGTTCCAAGTACACAAATCCCATTTCTTCCCAATTAGGGCTCTGATATTGGGATAACAGTGTTTCCAAGTAGCAAATTCATTCTCATTGGAACTCATGAGTCTTATGTATATTCGTATTGGTCTTCCAGTTTGACCCTAAGTTCTCCACCAGCTATTGGTGAGTTTCAAAAATTTATTTTAAAATCTGCTCCTAATCCCCACTCCAGATAGCAGTCCTAAGTCAAGTTTCTTAGGAAAACAACTCTATATAAGTAAATATATTTACTTAAATGTACTCACTGAAATACTTGTAAAAGTATGAAAAGGATAATAATGGATAGGGCAAGAGTTTGCACTGTAATGTATTTGCAACAAACTTGGACAAATGCCTCATGGAATACTTGACTTGGGGTCATCCTTCATGTTGGGATATGGTATGCTTCCAAGAAGGAGGGGTATAGTTGCATGAAAAGCATCTTATAACTGAGGACAATATCTGGAGGGGAGTCTCCATTGTGGTCCACTAGCATCCAATATTCTCAGAAACTTGGGGAAACAGTACCATACTCTCTAAGAGTTTGGGGCAACACACCATGATTTACACTATATTGCACCATGACATGATATTGGGCCTCTAAAAATAAGAACCTATAAAGATTGCAAGACCTAAAATTGCTCCAGGTTTGTATATGTGAGGGTTCAAGATAAACACATATATTCAAATTTTTCTTTTAAATATAGCTTTAAAATCCTGGGTTATTTTGAAATTCTTCTTATCTTCAGTAAAACTATCTTTCATATACTTCCTTTTGAGTAGGGAGGGAGATTCATTTGTCATTCTGAAAGAAAAAGGTTTTTCTTCTTTATTTTATGATAGGATATTTCTCTCTGTCCTGATAACTACAGAGGTTTATATTTGATGATGAATATAAAAGTGAATACTGAAAATATAGTGTATGATAGAGAGCAAGATAATATATATCATTATTACCTCCATGAAAGAATCTTTCTGTCTTGTGACCTTTTGAAAAATTGATGCTTACAATGCAAAATTATAAGCATAGAATATCTTCCCTTAAGAATTGACTCAGACACCTGATGAAATCTATCAAATTGTAAAATTTGACCTATGAAATAGAGACTTAAACTATTTCTTTACAGTTAATTTCTTCTAGTGGGAGCATTCAAAATGTGCTTGTTTAATAAGCAAGGAGGGTGTAGGAGGACTGTAGGAAGATCAAGATAAAAATTTCTTCCAAATGCCCAAGCAGTTATTCACCAAAGAGTGTGTTACAGAAAAGAGGACACACAATACTTTGTTTAGAAAGCATTTTATTATCCCAGAGAAACCTATGAATTTTGTTCACTGAATTTTTCTGGCCACAGAGCCCACATTTCAAGGTAGTTCTTATAATTCATTATAATTAGTGTTCCAGAAGGGCACTGGGAGTGTAATTGTGTTGAGTTCCCATCTGATGTACGGAATCTTGTAATGTTCCTTACATAGACTGGTACTCATGACTCGTAGCCAATGTCCAAAATAGCTTCCATGATTTCTCCCTTCCAGATATTCATACTCTGTGTAGTCCCCTTGCCTATTTTACTGGTATTGGTAAGTATGACCAAGAGAATTTGGGAGAACTGATGCTACCTTACTTCTAAGATTAGGTTATGAAATGATTGTGGGTTCCTCCTTGGAAACATACTCTGTCTCTGAATGCTCACTCTATGGGAAGCCGATTGCCCTGTCACAGAACACTCAGACAATTGATTGTCCCACATAATGAAGATCTGAAACGAGTAGTCAATAACCAGTGAAGGACTTCCTCAAGATGTATCTTCAACTAAGATTGGCGCCCTAACCCATAGATCTCATGAAAACTCCTGAATTAGAACCCCCAATTAAACCCACCTTGTATTCCTAGCATGACAACAGATTTTTGTTATTTCAAACTAACTATACAGGCCAGGCACGGTGGCTCGTGTCTGTAAGCTTCAGCCTTTGAAACAGCCCGATCTAGGGATTGCGGTTCGAGTCCTGCCTGGGTCCCGTAGCAAGACCTAGTTCCAAAAAAATATCTGGATGTGGTGGCACGCGCCTGTAATCCCAGCTACCTGGGAAGCTGAGGCTGGGAATTGCTTGAGTCTGTGGTACC
>PVHY01016704.1:0-33147 GCA_004024945.1 Uropsilus gracilis
AGGAGGGCACATCCAGGCTCCTGCCCAGCCCAGCAGATGCTGACCTATGGTGGGCAGACTGGGGCAGGAAAATAAGAGGCTCCACAGTCCAAAGCCTGGATGGTGAAGGAATGGCCAAGGGTTCGTTTCAGTGTGATCATATTGATTTATTATGACAACAGGTACTGCAAAACCCAGGGGTGGCCAGGTTCTAGCCAAGGACTGATCCTCACCCGAGATAGCAGCACTCTGCCCGGACAAGGCATCAGGCCCCACAACTCTCCCACCCCCACCCCCACCCCCGCCCAAAGCTGGCACTCCCAGGGTACCATGCTCATCAATAAGGAGTGACTGATCACTGCAGCCAGGAGCTAAGCACAAGTGAAGTGGGTGGTTTGGCTGGAAGCAGAGAGGCCAGCCCTCATGCTTCACCTCAAGTGTCACCTCCATCAGGTATCACCTCCCCTGGAGGGTTCTAAGTGACAGGTGGCATAAAGGGTAAACAGACTCCTGTTGCAAATGGCTCCATCATCTGCCCAGAAGTAGCATGAGTGGGTTACAATGCAAGCTCCGGGACACAGGCTGGCACAGTGTTGATGAGGCAGGGCTTGCCCACCCCATCCAAGGGGAATACTGTCTTTCGCAGGACGCCGTGATAGGCCATCCCATGTGGCTAGTGCTCACTTGGCTCCTCTTGGCCTTTGTCTTCTGGCCCAGGTAGATCAGAAGCTCTGGGGAAACTGCTGGAATTCGGGGCGAGGACTCATCTTCTCCAGCACCCTGTGAGAGACCAGAGAGGGTTCAGACTTGATATGGGGCAGATCCTCCTAGAGAGGTGATTTGGGCTGGACGGGGTGTCCTCCCCAGGTTGAGAGGTGGAAGACAATATCCTCTGGAAAGTAACTCTTACGGCCATGGGGTAAGAAGTTAGGGGGTCAGGCAAGCCTCCCAGCCACAGATAGCCAAGAAAGCTCTCCAGGCTTCCCTTTAGCCACAGTTCCATCTAAAAAGAGGAAATGGAGGGAGTCAAGGGGAACTGGGGGTGGGAACAGAACCTTGCAAGCAAACACATTGAGCCTGCCTTTTGCTCACCTAGCCCTCTGCCCTGTACTTTGGGGATGGCTGCCAGGTGTGAGGCTGTCTTTGCCAGGGGACAGTTAGGTGAGATGGAGACACCCATGGAGAAGGGCTCTGGGAATGAGGCTGCCATTCCCAGTTGGGAGAGAGAACTTCAGGATAAAGGGGTCCTTTATGAGCATGGCTTCAGAGTCTTGCATTACCCAATCAGTATGGCTGGGATGAAAAGGAGGCCTGCTCCCAGGAGGAAGGGGAACCCCTTCATGAAGTTCAGGGTTGCTGGGTAGAGTGTGTTGAAGATGCCGGAGGCTGCCAGCATGGCCAAGCCATTCACACAGGCCACAGCAGAAAAGAGAGCACCTGTGAAGAGATAAATACCACATTCTGGAGTTTGAAAGAACGAGGTTCAAATCCTGGCACCACCACTTCACAACTGTGTGACCTGGGGCGAGTAACTTAACCTCTCTGAATCTTATCTTCTGCACCTGTAAATCCTACCATATCACATGTTGCGTTAAGGAGTCTGCGGCCATGCACAGAAAGTACCTGGCACACAGGAACTAGGATCTAAATGGCTGCTATTAAATCCACATTAAAGTGCACATGATACCTACGGGAGAAGCCTGACTGGAATTGTTCTGGCTCATCCCCTTTAGAATCATCGCCAGTTTGAGTTTCACTTCAGGGTTAATTCCCAGTTCCAACATTTACTGGCCTCATGATCTCTGAATGAGTTGCTTATCCTCCTGAGCTTCTGTGCCCCTTCTGTTAAATAGGGATAATACCCATTTCATGGGCTGCTGGCAACATGAAGTTTGCACATAAAGCGCCCATCAAGGAGCCTGTCCCCTGCGGGTAGTCAGGTAGTAAGGGCTTTTTCTCTTCTGTTCCCTTTGGCTTCAAGGAAGGGGCAGGAAAAAACTCATGGAGTGAATCAATGAGGCCATATGGTTCTGGATCCAGCAGAACCATGTTAAGACGATGTCTGGCACCAGGCACCGTGGCGCATGCCTGTAATCCAAGCTATTTGGGAGGCAGAGGCTAGGAATCACTTGAGTCCATGGGTTCGAGACTGCCCCAGGCAACACAGTGAGACCTAGTCTCAAAAAAATAGCTGGGTGTGGTGACATGCGCCTATAATCCCAGCTACCTGGGAGGCTGAGGCTAGGGATCACTTGAGTCCATGGGTTCGGGACTACCCCAGACAACACAGCGAGACCTAGTCTCTAGGGGGAAAAAAAAACACCCAATGTCACTACGTCTCCTTCCAGGGCAGAAGGGTAAGCATGAGTCAGGTGTCATTAGGCAGGGACTAAGGACCCAGAGGCTGAGCAGCTGGTCTATAGATATGCCAGCAGAACCCGTGTTCTGCATACTGGAGATTAAACTCTGTGAGAGCTGGAAGGACCTGTAGGTGTCATCAGGAGCGACCACCCAGGAGACAGAAGGATTGTGACCTGCCCGAGATCACACAGCCAGGGTAATGGAGCCAAGATGAAAGGCAGATGCAAGAACTGCTGGGTTCTAGTGCAGAACTGAGTTTCCACCCTAGCTCCACTGAGCAACCTTGACTGAGTCCAGTAACCCTCAGTCTCCACTTCTTCATCCGTCACCTGGGAACAATAACACCTACACTACAAGGTTCCTTCCTCTGAGCTTGAAAACTCTCACCCCAGTGAAGCAGGGGCTCTGACATTGCATGTATTTTACTGGTGAAAAAACTGAACTATAGAGAGGAAATCCCCACTCAGGATTCACTAAAGACTGGATTTACTGACGTGTGTGCTGGCCTGAAGACTCAGCATACCCTGGGCTGCCGTCAGTCCCAGGTCACCTGACAGTGGCACTCCAGTCTTGGCCAACTTCTCCAGGTGGAAGGGAGGAAGCCACGCTGTCCCCTGTGGCTACCCAGCATCCGGTCCAGCAAGCAGCAGGTATGAGGATCCCAATACGGGCCAATGCCCACACTCACCATGCTCAGACTTGCTCACCAACTTGGAGAGTTTGGCCCGCATGACAGGCGTGATGACTAATGACAGGAAGAGGAGCCCGTACCCTGGGGAGAAAGAGACAATCATCAGGAAATGGGACTGGGAAGAGAGATACCCAAGAAGGCAGAGCACCTACACTAACGGGGAAGCTCTTGTAAGACACAGGAAGAGCTTCCTTGTTAGTGAAAGACAATGACCCAGGAGGACTGGCGAACACCCTTCTCAAGGCCTGGCCTCCTTCCACCTCCTTCATGAAGGAATATGGCTTCCTCCCCAACTATCAGAACACTTCTATGGTCACAACATGCACCCACCCACTCAGCAAGCAGCAGGTGGATGGTAGGTGCAGAAAACAAGCACAGGCTTCCCAGTCAGCCTGGAGCTCCAAACCTGACTCATCAGTAACTGTTGCCTCCTGGGGCCTGACTCCTCACAAGGTAACGAGGCTGTCCCCATAGGACAGCCTAGGGTGTAGGAGGCTAAATACTGGCCCTCCAAGATATCAGGACCCCTGGAAGCTGTATATGTTGCTTTATTTGAAAAATGGATCTTAATGGATGTGATGGTTAAGAATCTGAAGATGGGGAGATTATACTGGATTTTGATAGCTTGGCACCTACATCATAAGAATCCTTGTAAGGAACAAGGAGAGGGTGGACTGACAGGCAGAAAAGAGGAGATGGCACACACAAGAAGGGGAGGCTATGTGAGTGCAGAGAGGCAGAGGTTAGGGTGACAGGCATGCCTGCAGCCTCCAGAAGCTGGAGGAGGTGAGGAACAGTCTCTCCTAGAGCCTCTGAGGGAAGTGTGGCCCTGAGGACTCCTTGATTTTGACTCAGTGATAGCAAATCTTGACTTCTGGCCTCCAGAACTGTGAGAGAATACAATTCTATTGTTTTAAGTCTCCAAGTTTGCGAAAATTTGATACACCAGTCCTGGACAACGAAGGTATGAAGTAACATCCATGAAGACCACAAAATCTTGCTTTTCCCTTTGCATTTAGTAACTCACAGGCTTCCTTATTTCCGTCACGATTTCCCCATGTGACACTTGCCTCCTCAGCAAAACCACAAGTTTTCAAAGAGGGTAGATCTGACTATCTGCTGGAGTCTGTCCCACAGGGGAACTTCCCCACAGACACTGGCCAGGAGTTGGGTTCCCAAAGCGAGAATTTTAAGACTCAGGAGCAGCATCCTATGACAGTCATCAGAATGGATGGGATAATCAGTGTGAAGGAGGAGGCATGGAACCGAATGACACACTGGCCTGAAGAAAATGGGACAGTGCTTACACCACAGGATGTCCCCAAACCAAGGGTCCTGGAGAACCATGCCACATACTTGCCCTACAAGAGGTTCCTGAAACACTCGGCCAGGCTAACCACCTCACAGTTACGCCTGGAGATCTGAGTAGCCTGCTCTCCTGTTGTCCAGGAGTGCAGATCCTCACCCAAGAAAAGGACAAGTTTCTATGAAAAAGACAAGGCCCATGGGTCACTCACTGATCTACAGCTTGCAGTGAGAAGTATTTGGAGTGCCTGGAGCCAGGAAGGGAGACATAGGAAGCTGGGTTGGAGGTACATGGGTGGAATACTGGTAGGAGGGCTGCACCTAACAGGAACAATAACTGTACACCTAACGGGAACAATAACTATACAAACATGACCGATGATGTAATAAAAAAAATTTAAATTAAAAAAATATAAAAGAAAATAAAACACACAAGAAAGCATATTTGAAAAAAAAAGAGTAGAACCTCTAAAGTGGGTAGACAGTGGGCAACCCAGGGGCACTTAAGGTGATTGGCCCCCAAATCCCACCTGCTGGGACTCCCGGAGTGATGACAGCATGCTCATCATTCCAGCACTACTCCCTGCCCCAGGCACTGGGTCCAGGACCTAATCCCATCCAGTCCAGGTTGATGCCCTGGGAGCAAGAGAAAGGAGCCTGGACCTCTACCAGACAAGGAGCCAAGCTAGGAATTCTGCCATTACTGAATGGCTGGTTTTGTACACAACGTGTTTTAGGGTTCTATCAAAATAAATCTGTCTCTTGAGAAAATTAACTTTCTCATTCTCAGTCACGCCTCTCCCATCAGCAAAAAGGAACTAAAGTGAACATCAATTTGCTACTTATGCCCGAGAAAACAGGCTGTTTTAAAAAAGAAGACTAAGGATATGCGAGGTAGGTCTTTTGATTCTAATCGGAGAAATGCGTATTCAGGCATTAATGGCCTGGACTTTGTTTAAGAACGATGAATAGAGGCTATGGGAGGTCAAGGGGTGAAGCCATTAGTGTATGAGCCATACTCTGCTTGCGCTACCTCACTAACGTCTGTGACTGATAATGTGGATTAATTATTGAAACGGCATCTTCAGAAAGGCTTTCCTCCAGCACAGGCCAGAGGCATATGATGTTTCCAAAGGCAATGGTACGAACCCCATTTGGGGTCAGGAAGTAGCTGGCCCCAATTTTCACTCCATCCCTCTGGGACAAATTGTGCCTGCACTCACACACTTTACCTGTGAACATGAGGGGTGTGATAGAAGCAAATGCAAAGACCACCATGGCCAGGATGTTGAAAGCCAGGCCGATCTCAGCCACCCAGCTGTCCGCCAGGAAGCACTGCAAAAGCCGCAGGCCCAGTAGGCTGGTGAGGTAGGAGAGGTGGTGGATGGCAGAGCCATAGCCTATCAGGGTGGAATCCCAGCAGAGGGGTGTGCTCAGCTCATAGAGGGTCAGGATGTCCTGGGCCCCAAAGTGCACAGTGACCACCACGAAGATGGCCAACGAGTACAGGGCCAAATGCTTCCTGGACTTCTCTGGGGCTGGAGACATGTACAGCTGGACAATAGATCGGTGGTGACGCAGCGTGAAGAGCTGGGTTCGGGCTGGTTCCTTCACTGTCTCCCCAAAACAGAACGCTGAATAGAGAGTCATGACTATCAGCAAGGCCAGGGCCAGCCAGAAGGGGTTAGCATAGCCCTGGACCCGGAGCCAGTGGCCTCCGAGGAGGCTGGCCAGCATTCCGGCTATGCCTATGCATGACTCCAGCAGGGCCATGCGGATGGTGCGGGTGTGGCTGGAGCTAACGTCAGCCACAGAGGCAAAGCCGGCAGCGAGGAGGCCACTGAAGTCACCGAGAAAGGCACAAAGGATGCGGCCTAGCACAAAATAGCCAACATGGAGCTCCAGCTGCACCACAAAGATGGAGATGAGGTTCTGGAGCAGCAGGCCGAAGGAGGCCAGCACCAGCAGTGGACGGCGGCCCACACAGTCACTCCAGGCACCCAGCAGGGTGGATGTGAACAGTCCCACCAGGAAGCCGCCCACGTTCATGTAGAGGGTCCAGTGGGAGGTAAGGGTCTCCACTTCCTGTGAACAGATAAGTCTTAGCAGGGTAATGTTCCTAACTCTGGATTGCCCTTCCCCCTCCAACCTTCTTCAGCCGGGGCCATAGAGGGAGAAAAACCTTCTCTAGAGTCCTAGAGAATTTTAACTCAAAAGCAGACCCTGGAGTGGGATATAGGAAATGGATGGGGACCCAGGCCCTTTGTCCTCTCCCCCCACCAAACCCCACCACGCTGATTAGCCCTCAAAGCCCTGCTTTAACTAGACCACCTTTATGCAGCCCTCTATTAGTTCTCAGGTCCCAAACTTGCTCTCGCTCCCACTCACCACTCCACCTCCCTAACCCTTTCTGAGCGGTGCCTCCCCATTGTACACAGGGCCCGCCCCCTGCAGAGCTCATCGCGGTCCGCGCAGCTACCTGCAAGCTGGGGTCCACGCTGTGGTTGCTGCAGCTGGCCCGGTCGCGGGTGCCATTGTAGCCAACCTGGGCGCTAAAGCGGTGCCAGAGGTACTGCGTGGTGAGCGGGCCCTGCAGAACCAAGGCGAAGTTGGCGAGGAAGATAACTGGCTCCACCGGGCCGCGGAACAGCACAGCGGCCCGGGCCGGGTTGCGGGACTCGGCCGCGGTGCTCTCACGCCCCTCCATGTGTACAACCGAGTCGGATTCCTGTTTGTCTGGCCCGAGGTGGAAGGCGGAGCTCTCCGCGCCTGCGCCCCGCGTCCCTCTTTTAAAGTCTACTGGGGCGGGGCCCGGGCCCGCCACGCTCTCGCCCTGCCCGCTCCGGTTTGGCTAGGGCTGGAGGGACCGAGGCACCCGTGGTTGACAGGGTGACCTCACCTGCAAGCTGTGCAGAGATATCGCCCTGCATTCCTCCCTCCCAGGCCCAGAAACACTCATAACAATAACAAGAATATCAATAGTTAACATTTATTGATTGCTTACTCTGTGTTGGGCAATGACTAGCCACTGTTAATGATGCCAATGTACAAATGTGGTCAAAGGGTCATCAAGCGCTCAAAGACCCAAGCAGTAGATCACATGAGGTATGATGCTTATGCTGATGTTCTGTACTTTAGCCCAAGCAGCTCAGAGTGGGTAAGAATGCAGCCTTAGGGCCGGGCACGGTGGCTCATATCTGTAAGCTTCAGCCTATGAAGCGGCCGGGGCTAGGGATCGCGGTTCGAGTCCCGGTTGGGGCTCGTAGCGAGACCTAGTTCCAAAAAATAGCTGGGCGTGGTGGCGCACGCCTGTAATCCCAGCTACCTGGGAAGCTGAGGCTGGGAATTGCTTGAGACCATGGTACCCTGGGCAACGAGAGCCTGCGGTTCCACGGGCAAAATAGCGAGACCTAGTCTCAAAAAAAACAAAAACAAACAAACAAAAAAAAAGAATGCAGCCTTAGTATACCGGTGCCAGCCACAATGGCATGTACCTGAAACTTCAGTACAAGGATGTGTCTTTTTCTTTAATTTAATTTTTTTTAAATTTCACTTTGTTTTCTGCATACAATCTCAGTCTTATTTGTTATTTATATAGTTGTAACCCATCCTTTTCCCCCTTCCTCTCTGCAAGTCATTGATTGGTGTTTGGTCTATTGTTCTTTCTTTTTTCTTTTCTGGTGCAATGTCCTTTTGTTTGTTTGTTTGTTTGTTTGTTTGTTTGTTCTGTTTAAATTTCCAGGGGTGGCTTTATAGGAGGTGACTAGTCCAAGCGTGTCTGAAAACCTCTTGTCATTGGGTTTGTGGAGCTGTTATCCTGGCTCCTTGGTTCTGGCACTTCCTTTGATGAAGGCGATTGTTTCCTTTTCTCCAGACCTGTGTGATTACAGGGTTTCATGTCTCCTCATCCATGTTGGCTGTCTTCTCCAATCCAACATTTTTCCATTTGCTGCTTCCAAGCCTTATTGTTTTGGCGTGTGGGGTTGGGCTCACAACTCCCAGTCGTTTGTGATAGAGAGGTCCCCTAATTGGGACAAACTCTGGTGGGTGGATGATCCGTCTCCTCTCTGCTCTTCTGGTTTACAGTTCTGAGTGGGGCCAAAGCCCCATCTGTATAGTTTTTCCCGCCCTTTGTGCTAGAGGTTGTTTCGCTGGTGTTGACGCATCACTGCATCGGGGTTTGGGTCCCTGGTCCCCTGAAATATTGTAAGTGTAGTTCTGTGGCAGGTCACCCTTTTAGTTGGATTTATATTTTGTCTCTTTTGGTTCCTATCATGCTCTGTTTAGGTCTCACCCAGGTGGCTAATGTGTCCAGGGCCTTTATTCTCCTCTCATATATCTGCAGCAGAATTGCTTTTCTTCTCATTCCTATAAAAGTCTGTTAGAGGTGGGAGTGAACCAGAGGCAGACACCCCCTTGCCAACTCGTGCCAGCAGGGGTAACATTTCCATCTTCAGACATCAGAGGGGCTGAGATTGGCTCCCCCAGCCCCCTTTCCCCAAGACCGCAATCCCTAGAGTTGCGGTGGACCAAGGCTCCACCTGCCTACAAGCATCCTGATGTGTGGCAGAAGCGCTGCACCTGGGATAACCATGCGTCTCTTAGCAAAAGGACACTTCAGGGGAATCCCTTCCTAGACAATGTTGTCATTGTGTGAATATCATAGAGTGTAACCACACAATCCTACTACACACCCAGCTATGTGGATGGTCCATTGGAACCACTGTTGTGTGTGAGGTACCTGGAAATGCTGTTAAGCAACATGTAGTATTACAAACCAGTGTTCTCTCAATAAAAATCAGCAAGTTCGCAGCCTCAGGCTCGACAGCCTGGTTCCACTATCAGGCTTGGCTGCAATCTTGGGCTTGCTACTCATTTCCCTGTGCCTCAGCGCCTTCATCTTTAACAGGGGGTGCTGATAGAACCTGCCTCCAAGAGCTGTTGTGGGAGAACACACCTGTTAGGTTGTCTCTTTTCCTGGAAAATCAATCTTGCTTCCAGGCTCTCTGGCTTCCTCAGAGGAGAAGAGTGAAAACCATGCAGAGTATGAGGCCCTGTGCTTCCGTTGCTGCTATAGGAATATGGCTGGAGGCAGTTACACTCCTGTCTGGGCCTGTTTTATTGCCTATAAAAGCAGCTACCTCGCTCCTGCAGCTTAAAATCACCACTGTGAAGTGAATTCAGTAAAAGAGAAAGTTATTAAAGAGGTTGTTCAGACCCTAACTGAGGACCCATATGGGGGGGCCATTATTGTCAGATTTCATTGAGTACTGACTGGCCCCCACTCCTGGAGTTTTGGGGCCTCTGTTTATGTATGTAATTTACAAACACTGAAAGAACTCATCATTCTTTTTTCTTAAAGGAAGAAGACATCTAGATAATTTCCAACGTTTTCTGTGAACTAACAAATTTAATTTATGAGTAAAGGTAAAGCCCTGTTCCTGGCTTCATAGCATTCCTTAATCTTACAAAGCTAGGTCAGAAAAAGCTGTATGTGTTTGGGAAGATGTAGCCCAAGGATTATGCAAATCTCTTATTCTAAGTAGCCCATGTAGATAGGAGGGAGCAGTTGTGCTGTTTATCTCTTTTTCCTTTTTTCTGCAATTCACAAACATGATCAAGGCTCAGTCTGTGGACTTGCTCCTACTTTGTTTGTCACCACAGAGGTTTTTTTTAATGATCATTGATTACATATATATATATAATTTTTTTTTACATCCCCTCCCCTGATTTCACCCTCACCACATGGTTTTATGAGCCATTGTTTTCTGTTGTTGTTTTACTTTCCTATATCCTTGTAAATCCCATAGTTCTGCCCCCACTGTATCACTCGTGAGCCATCACCATCATCCCTTGCAATGTCTTGGCACATCTCAATCTCTCGAGATAACCCTGGCAGGGCAAAGGTAGATGTTTTCCAACCGAGCAAAATTTAGAATTTTCTTTTCTTTTTTCTTGCTTCTGGGGGTACAACTCCCTTATCATTTATTCATTCACACGTTTACTGAGCACCCCTTAAGTGCCAGGCATCATACTGGTGATAAGGTTCTGGAAACACAGCAGTGAAGGAAACAGATGAAGCTCTTCCCAGGCTCTGTAGTTTCTGGAATAGTGGAAGAGAGGATCAAACAGTTCTACTAATCCATTCAAACTGTGAAAGGTACTTTAACAAACAGGAGTTGTGGGACTGCAAGGATGCTAACTCAAGAGGCTGGCCTGGTCTGGGAATCAAGAAAGTCTGTTTTCCTGATTGTAAGGCCACTGAATGGGTCCCTGGAGGCAGGCCCACAGGCCTTGGGTGGTAAACTTGCCACTTCTTGATGCCATGACAGTGTGTGGGCTTGTTGCTGGTTTACTGACTCTCCTTCCATCTCCCTGATCCAGGAAGAGTCCCAGACTCTGAACAAGTAGGTATAACTAGGTACTGGGGAACTAAATGACACCTGTACCCCCATAAAAGCTCCCCTCTGAGATCTTCTTAAAGTTAGGAAATGCCACACTAAGCATGGAAGCCATTGGGCAGTCTCCCTCCCTGCCCCATCACCTGCACAAAGGCTTGACTTCTTAAGTCAGTTGTAGTGAGGGAGGGAAGGGTACCCAGTTGAGACCTTAGAATTCTGCCCCAGATAAAGAACTAAGACTAAAGTCACTTGGCTGGGAACAGGACAGGGTGTGTCTCACTCAGAGCTGGAGCCTGCAGTATCCACCAAGGTCTCTTCTAGCTCCTTTAAAATATACCTATGATAAGGTTACTGGTCTGGTCAACACTGTGAGGTGAGTTCACAAGAAGGAATCAGATAGACTTTACTCCATGGACCTGGAGTAAACCTCTTGTCATCTTGGTATGAGAACTAGAGGTAAGTCAAGGCCAGGTAAGCCTTGGCGCTGTCTATTACCATTACAGAAAGAATGCATATTGTTTTGGCTTGAGAGTAGTGAGGGCCCTGAAGGCCAGGAAAGCTAGCCCACTTAATCTTAACTCCTCCCATCAAAGAAACAATCACTGTTCTTCTTTTTGTTACCCAGAAAGAAGTAGTCTGGAGTGGGGGGGTGGTCTCTCCCAAATGTAGGCTTATCAGTAAACATGTTCTCTCTATGTAAGAATCTCATCTTTGCTCTCAGAATAAGGGTGAGCCTTTTGAACCTTGCAGACTCTTGGAGAGGAGCTCCAGCTCACCCACGCTGTGGTGTAGGCAGCTGGTGGGGGTGGCGGGGTGGTGGGGGGAAGGGTGAGTCCTATGCCACCAAGACCTCAGGGTCTCAGGGACTCCAGGTCCAGGGATCTCAGGCTGGGATAGCCAGCCTCTGCCTCCACTGTGCAGGGGGTGGGCAGGGTCCCCCTCCGGTTTACTCCAACCTCAATAGACCTGCACTAGGAATGAAAAATCCAGTCTCTCCAGCTGCAGATAAAATGCAGAGGAAAGGAACTAATAATGACCCTGGATACATTCACCACATGGGTGGGACAAGCACTGTGTTGAGGACCACTGAGACAGGAAGGTGAAACCAGAGATTGAAGTGACCTGTCAGATTTCTACCTGCATCATCTCTGGCACTGGGGAATCAAACCCCTGGCCCACAGTAATGTGCAACATGAAAAAAGACTCCCTCTTTCACCAATCAATGGGGAAATAAAGCTATCATGAGTGACTTGGCCCCATGGCAGAACTGCTAACAAGAGAGAGGAGAGGAGCTTGACCAACCACTTGGGGAAATCTGCCCCAGCAGCAAACACCTCATCGCCATCGGCTGAAATTGCATTCCCAAACCCAGATATCAGAACTGTATGGCACAGAACCAGCAAGAAGTGACAGAAAGGATCTTGGAGAAGCTCACCACATTTCTGCCCAACAAGTTCCCAATGTGCTTGGCCTAACTGCTGCCTCAGTTACTCCTGGAGATCTGAGCAGCCTCGTCTGTTGCTATACAGGAATGCAAAAAAGGACATAGTCCTAAAAAAAGAAAAGAACAGTGGGTCAAACATAGACCAACAGCTTGCAACAAGAGGAGCTGGAGTGACCAGAGGGGGGAAGGGGCAAAGGGGGGGATGGGGTGGGGGATAAAGGCTACAATATAACCATGCAAACATGACCAATATTGTACGATAATTACAAAATAAAAAATTTTAGAAAAATAAGGATGAGATCACCTCCTTATTGTATGTCATATGAAGTCTCCTGTTCTCTGTCCTAGATGCCCCATGTCCTAAAGCATAGAATAAATATTTCTTTTTTTTTTTTTAATTGATACTAGGTCTTGCTATTTTTGCCCGTGGAACCGCAGGCTCATGTTGCCCGGGGTACCACAGACTCAAGCAATCCCCAGCCTCAGCTTCCCAGGTAGCTGGGATTACAGGTGTGCGCCACCACTCCCAGCTATTTTTTGGGGGACTAGGTCTTGCTATGTTGCCCCCAGCAGGACTTGAACCACAATCCCTGGCCCCTGCCGCAGCTTCCTAGGCTGCTGCTTACAGGCACGTGCCACCATGCCCAGCTTTAGACATGTGAATTCTACATACATATTTTATTATATTGATTTTTCCCTTTGCTACCCCATCTGATGCTGTTTTGATTACTCATTCAGGTCAAGAAGAATCCAGAGGGTATGGACTGTTCTATCTTGTGCCCTAACAAAACATTCCAGTGGTTTCCATTTCATCTGGTGAAAGCCAAGTCACTGTGATCACCTCCCTCTCCTCTGACCCTCTTCCTTAACTATCTCTCTTCCTCCTTATGGGACCAAAGACAGACTGTCTCAGGATGTGCCTAAGAACCAAACTGATTATTTGGAATTGAAAGAAATTAAGAGACAGAAGATCCAAGAATGGTGGTTTATGCCTAGTTATCTCTCTTTAAAAACAGGAAATAGTCTTCTCCGTGGTGGTCCAGGAGGTGAAGGCAGATGGGGCCTTGCAAGATCTATTTTCATGCTCCCATGGATAAAGCCTCACTATTCCTTTTTCTTTAAACTACGAAGTGCTTTGTTCTGTTTTTCCCCCCTAAATGTATTGTCCCCTTTCTAGAGATTTAAAAACCTGACCAAGATGGCCTCAGTAAATACAGTTACGAGTCAGTAGGGTAAGAGTTGCCTCTACCTGAACAGGTGTACTCACAGATGGGCAGACTCTATCTCACTATTTTGTTCAAACAACTTGGCCCTGGAGACACCATATGTAGACAAAAGGTACTGTTTCCTGACTAATGTTGCTTCACAATTTCCTGTAGGAGGAAAGACCAGGTGTCCTGCATCCACAGTTAGTAAAAATCCTGACAGGAGGTACTGGTGTCTCATTAGCATGCTATAATATGCACACCCTTGGGTAGAAATGAAACATGAGGAATGAAGGCTGGCACATAATGAAATATAGCAAATAGCCCGTCTATGCTGCCCCCCCACCATGGAGCCCAGCCCAGAACACATTAAGACACTGCTCCCCTCTGCCCAGTAGACTCACCCCTTAAAAACCCTTTCCTAAGCAAAGACAGGTTGGAAAGCTCCTCTTCCAAAATCAAGTCTTCAATAAGCCTTGCCTGATCTACCTGATCCTCTTGTGAATTCTTTCTCCGGAATGGGGTGAGGGGGAGTCCCTTTGACACCCCCCCCACTGCTACTTGGCATCCATGACAGGGTTAGTCGTAGAACTGACTAGATTGGAACTAACCCACTGATCAACCTCAGCAGAATACTCTGTCAAACCAAATATAATCCTCATCCTGTGACCTATTCCTTTTAAGTTATAATCTGGCTCCAAGAGATCAAAGCTCAGCTAAAATTGTTAAAATGCCTATGAAAGAATTTTTCTTTTAACTCCTGAAGAGTGAGGTCACTCTTTGTGCCTTTGTGACCTGTGCAGTCCAAAATTTGGAGAAAATCCTCACTGAACCATCTCTTTAATCGGGGTACCCCAAACACAAGCAATACCCAGTCTCAGCTTCCCAGGTAGCCAGGATTATAGGCATTTGCCACCACGCCCAGCTATTTTTTGAGACTAGGTCTCTCTGTGTTGCCCTGGATGGGTCTCGAACCCGGGTACTCAAGCAATTTCTAGCCTCAGTCTTGTTTTGTAGGCTGCAATTAAAGGCACGCACCGCCATGCCCAGTTAAATATTGTCTTTTGTCTTCTATTGACCTATGGCAAACCTCAAGGATTTTCATCATAAAAGAGCTGCATCCCGAGGGATAGGCTTCAGGAAAAGGCTGTTCATGGTCGTTATTGCCCCGAGCAGCATCAGGACCAGGACTCTCAGTCTGACATCTGTGGACTATGATGATTAGAAGCAACTGGACTCTGAATGAGGCGCTCAAGAACCTATGGTCAAAATTTGTGTTTGGGCCAAAGGTTTTGTCGGACACAGGGGCTGGGCACTATGTGTTTACCTGCCCCTTGGCACCTATGTGCCAAACCACCATCATTGGTGCCACTGGAGACTATGCTCAATGGCTCTTTCTATAACCCCATGTTTGTACTACGGGGGAACATCATGTAAATCATCAACTTTGTGTCTTCTGACTGCTCAGTTCCTCTCATGGGGAATGACTTGTTATCTAAATTACAAGCTCAAGTATCTTGTGAGCCTGCTGGACTAGTGGAATTGACAGTAGGTCCATCTGAAGCTCCATTTGCAAGTTCCCAGAGAGGAGTAATGGCAAGAGAGACTTTTCCAGTGGCATTCTTACACCATGTCAGTCTAGCTGGGTTACTCCCTTGCTGCCAGTGGAAAATCAGACACTGGACAATACTGCCCAGTTCAGGACTTGCAGGCTGTTGACCAGATGACAATTACTATGCATCCAGGAATGCCAAATCCTTATGTGTTCCTGGAACTCATTCCCTCCAAGGCTAAATTCTTTCTTTTTGGATTTGAAAGACTTCCTCTGTCTGCATCTGCTTGGCCCCTTCGAACTCCTGAGAGCCAGCCACTCTGATTTTCAATGAGAAAGGCCTGATTCTGCTTTCTGGGGAGAGTTAACTTGGACATAACTGCCTCAGAGATTCAAAAATTCATCAGGTCTTTTCCAGCACTGCTTTTATGGATCAATTGACATACTTTCTTTTTTTTTTTTCTTTTGGGTTATAGCGGCAACTTATTTAAGAAAAAGGAGCCGGGCACGGTGGCTCGTGTCTGTAAGCTTCAGCCTATGAAGCGGCCGGGGCTAGGGATCATGGTTCAAGTTTCGCCTTGGGCCTGTAGCAAGACCTAGTTCCAAAAAAATAGCTGGGCGTGGTGGCGCACGCCTGTAATCCCAGCTACCTGGGAAGCTGAGGTTGGGGATTGCTTGAGTCTGTGGTACCCTGGACAACGAGAGCCTGCAGTTCCACAGGCAAAAATAGCAAGACCTAGTCTCAAAAAAAAAAAATAGAAAAAGGAAACGAGAGATCCAAAATAAAGGAGACTGAACAGGAGGACAACCTGGGTTACCAGGCTCAGTAGGGGTCGGGATAGACTACCTGACTTGGCCCGTTTTCCAGCCAGTCATCTTTACTCCAACACATAGATCACCTCCTGCTGGCCAGACCCACTCAAGGAGGTTGTTTGCAAGGGATGGAACAACTTTTAGAATTGTGGTGTTGGGGTGGATACAAAATTTCTAGAAAAAGTTTCAGATAAACCAGATGCAGTGAAGTACCTGGGACTCCACACCTCCCAGGGACAGCAACTTTTGAGAAATGAGCAGAAATAAGTTGTCTGCAGTTTACCTTTTCCTGAAACATGGAGTTTTTGCCGCATCTGGATTCCCAGCTTTTCAGTTCTGGTCAAACCTTTTTTTGAGGCCACTAATGGGGAAGAAAGAGATCCCTTTGTTTGGACTCCTGAGCAGAATAAAGTTTTCAGAGTCAAAAATCAGCCCTTACACAAGCTTTGGGCCTCCCAGACAATCCCAAGCCATTTTTCTGTTTTTATCTATATGCACATGGAAGGACTGGTTCAGCGTAGCCCTTTTAACTCAGCATAGCCCTTTTTAATTCAGGATCAAGGCATCCTCCAGTGGCTTATCTAAGCACCTTGACAATGTGACAGTAGGATGATCTCCTCACCTTAGGGACCTGGCTGCAACAGCATTGCTAGTCATAGAGGCAGACAAGCTCACCTTAGGACAACTTAATGTCAGGGTCTCGCATTCAGTGGTGGCACTAAAGGACTACAAAAGACTATGTTGGCTTAGTAATTGACGCATGACAAAGTACCAATCTATGCTGTGTGAAAAGCTCCAGCATCCATCTGGAAGTTGTTTACACACTAAATCTGGTTACCTCCTGCCTACCACATCCAAGCCTCCAGCACATGATTGCATTATAACAATGGATGAGGTTTCTCTAGCTGCCCTGACTTAGCTGACTATCCTCTGTCAGAAGTAGATATAGAATGTCTCATTAATAACAGCACTTTTGCTCAAGATGGCATAAGACATGGTGGGCATTTTTATGCAGTAGTAACCCTCCAATCTGTCACTGAGGTTTACTCACCCCTGCCTCCAGGGACTTCTTCCCAGAAGGTTGTTCTAATTGCATTAACACAGCCTTCTCAGTAGGCAGCAAAGTTACTGGCCATATCTATATAGACTCAAAAATTTGCATTCAAGATGGGCGTGATGGCACAAGCCTGTAATCCCAGCTACCTGGAGGTTGAGGCTAGGGATCACTTGATTCTGCGGGTTCGAGACAACCCTGGGCAACATAGCGAGACCTAGTCTCTTAAAAAAAATTGCATTCACTATCTCCTGCACACATGGTGCTTTATACAAGGAAAAATAACTCATCAAGACAGGAAAAAAAGACTCTAAAGTACAGGGAATTAATACTTAAACTCCTTGAGGCAGTATGGGCCCTAAAGTAGGATATCACAAGGACGGTTCTATCACCAGTACAGAAAACCTAGGGCAAACACTGAGGCCAAATGAGCTGCTCTAAGAAAATTTGCTGCCAGTAGCCTTCACTGTGCCAGACCTTCCAGCTCCTGCACATCTACCTATCCCTATCTCGACCAACATCGCCACTATTTTCAATGAGAATTGAAATGGTTGGAAGGAAACCAGAGTTTTTCCAAAAGGGGAGATGGAAACAATTATAAGATTGGCCATTGTGATTCCATCAGCAGAGAGTGCTCCCTGTATCTGGGAAGTACATCAAAAGACTCATATGGAGTCTGAGGCTTTAGAGACATTGCTCTCTAGATATCTCTGGACTCTCGGAATTTACATGAACTTTCTGGATATAGTATGATGTATGTACAAAAATAAGTAAATAAAAAATAATACATGTCAAGGACTTCAAGTTCCTTTACAGGTTCAACATGTTGGAAACTCTATTTGAAAACATCCAAATGGAATTCACTGAAATTGCCACAAGTTCAACAAAAACAGTATCTGCTGGTCATGCTATGTACATATTCAGGATGGCCTGAAGCCTTCCTTTGTCAAACTGAAACAGCTGGTGAGGTGGCCAGGGTTCTTCTCAGAGAAATTGTTCCAAGAATTCTTCTTTCTGTTGGTTCCAATAATGATACTGTTTTTTGTTTGAAAACTATCAGATTCCTGTTTGTGATTGTGTTTCCAGATGTCTTTTTTGTATTTACAATTATATAATATTTTCTACCTTCAAGTGGCATTACCTTCAAGTATTAATTTGAACACAGTTAAAGATTCCTAAAATTTTTAAAATATCTAAAAAATTATCCCATCAAGTATTTTAAAACCTTGATTCTTTTGACAAACTTCCCAAAATTAAATTCTAAATGAAGGCCGGGCACAGTGGCTCGTCCCTATAAGCTTCAGCCTATGAAGTGGCCAGGGCTAGGGATCGCAGTTCGAGTCCCACCTGGGGCCTGTAGTGAGACCTAGTTCCAAAAACATAGCTGGGCGTGGTGGCATGTGCCTGTCATCCCAGCTACCTGGGAAACTGAGGCTGGGGATTGCTTGAGTCTATGGTACTCTGAGCAACGAGAGCCTGCGGTTCCACGGGCTAAAATAGTGAGACCTAGTCTCAAAAAAAAAAAATCTAAATCAAGCCATTGTGTTAGTGGGGAGGATGAGGGGAATCCTGCAAACCCCAAAACTTGCACACTTTAAATGGGTTCTACCGTCTACCACATAAAGACAAAGCATACTCTTAGTGTATAAAATATCCAATAGAAATATAAATATAAAATATCCAATAGAAAATAAATTTAATAGAACTAGTGTGCAATATTGAAGAGAAGAAAAAAGATGTAGTTTCTCAAAGGAACACCCAAAGTTACCCAACCCCTCATGGGTAAATGCCCACTCAAACAGGGTTGGCCAAAATGGGGCAACAGAAGCCTGAGAACTTGCCACAGACTCAGACACTTTCCAGTGGGGACTATAGGAAAGAGGTAGAAGGAGCCAGACAAGCCTGGAAGGAAAAGAGCAAAATCAAATTACAAGTCAAAACCGAGGCTGCCACTGTCAGTCTCTCCCATGGGTCTCTTACCTGCATCTCTCTCAAGTGTCTCCTTCCATGTCCCCAAGTCCCTGGTGCAAGTCCAAGGCCAAGAAGCAAGTGTAGCTGTTTCTTCACATGTCTCTCTGTTCCTTGAGTCTCCTCCAGGTCTTCTCCCTCCTGCCTTCTCTCCCAAGATCTTTTTAGCCTCCTCTTGCTGCCCAGCTCCGTCAGGGAACCTGGGACCCCTTTCTATGCTGAGTACACTGTCACACTTGGTTTGGTAACTCAGATTTTTTTTCCATATGGGCTGCTGGAACAACATCTTACCAGATTTATTCTCTCTCCTTGTAGATGAGAGATATTAAATCCATCTGGCTTATTTGTTATGTTAAATTGTACAGGAAGCATTGTCAAATAAGAAGTGACACTAAAACCTTTTTATTTTCTATTTGTCCGAATATGTTATCAATATAAGTATTGTAGAAATTAAGAGAGAAAGAGGAACCTGTAAAGTCCTTGGTGAAAAATGCAGGTGGGGCAAATAATATTCGGCTTGAAAATGTTAGAAGATGGGGTGAACATTTTTCATTAGTGAAAGATTTCATTAGTTAACATTTTTCATCCAGCAGTTTCCTGCCTCAGGGCCTTTGTATTTGCTGTTCCCTCTATCTGGAATGCTCTTCTCCCAGATATCTGCCTGACTGACTCTCACCTCCTTCGGGCCTCTGTGGATGTCCCTTGACCCTTCTGTATATAATGGCAACTCTCCACCCCCATTTCCTAGTTCACCTAAGCCCTTCATTTTTTCCCCACTATATACCACCATCTGAGTGTCTGTAATTCCTTTCTTAAATCATGAGAGTCCCTTTCCTCTCTCCTTGAAGCCCCAAGATCCTGTTCCATTCTTTTTTTTTTTTTTTTTTTGAGACTAGGTCTCGCTATTTTTGCCTGTGGAACCGCAGGCTCTCGTTGCCCGGGATACCACGGACTCAAGCCATCCCCAGCCTCAGCTTCCCAGGTAGCTGGGATTACAGGCGTGCGCCACCACGCCCAGCTGTTTTTTTGGAACCAGGTCTCACTACGGGCCCCAGGCGGGACTCGAACCGCGATCCCTGGCCCCGGCCGCTTCATAGGCTGAAGCTTACAAGCACGAGCCACCGTGCCCGGCTCCTGTTCCATTCTTTATCTCAGGATGTACACCCCATTTTTCCTCACTGACTTTGGAATCTATATTTATGTAGACTCTCCATATGTGTGTTTTTTTGTTATTGTTGTTTTTTGGGGGTTCTTCTGTTTTTTGTTTTTTTGAGACTAGGTCTCACTATTTTTGCCCGTGGAACCGCAGGCTCTTGTTTGCCCAGGGTACCACAGACTCAAGCAATCCCCAGCCTCAGCTTCCTAGGTAGCTGGGATTACAGGAGTGCACCACCACGCCCAGCTATTTTTTTGGAACTAGGTCTCGCTATGGGTCCCAGGCGGGACTCGAACCGCGATCCCTAGCCCCTGCTGCTTCATAGGCTGAAGCTTACAGGCACAAGCCATCGTGCCCGGCCAGACTCTCCATATGTGTGTAATTAGATATTTTTCCTACTAATCTGTCAGGTGTTAATTTGATTATTTGACTATTCCACCACCAAGGATATCTGTAACACTGAGGTAGAAGCCACAATTATATCCAGTTCACTATGAGACTCTGGACAAGTCCCTTTCTGGCCTCAGCTTTCTCATTGATGAAATAATTTCTGTCCTCTGTTTCCTAGTCTGTGAACATGGCAGTAACAGCTGCCATGGGGTGGTAGTAAGGATCAGGAGAGGAAATGTGTGTGACTTTGAGCTTTGTGTGACTGTGTCCAGGTGCCAGGAATAAGTTGCTGTTGAGCTGGCCTTGAAGGTGGAGAGGGATTTCACTAGAAAGGAAAAGGCTGCCCCAGGCAGCCTTTAGAGAGCAATGCTGTCAGAATCTAAAGTATAGGGCTGGGAGTGCAGTTTCCCAAATCATTTTCTGTCTTGGGGCTCCTACCCTTGATCTCGCTTTCAACACTTTGAAAGCAATGAATCCTAGTCACAAGAACACCAGGGAACTATTTTCAACTTTTTGTTTGTTTGTTTTTTAAAGAGACTAGGTCTCGCTATTTTGCCTGGGGTAGTTTCAAATCCATGGACTCAAGTGATTCCTAGCCTCAGCCTCACAAGTAGCTGGAATTACAGGTGCATGCCATTGCACCCAGCTTCTAATTTCAATTTTGTTACGATAAAGCTTTCTCATCTCTACATCCTCAATTCATCCATTTAGCTACGTGCTAGATGCTGGACTCACAGGCAAAAGTTTACACAATCCTGTCCCTCAAGTCTCCCAGGAGGCCATACCTTATTATTATACAATAATGAAAGTATGCGGTGACATCAGTCGGTTCAGAAAGCTGTGCCCCAGGAAGAAAGGAACCTTGGTAAGGGTCAGCAAGGAGCACTATGGGATGTACAGAAGAAGGGTTGGGCAGAAAAGGAGAAGCAGCAGAGAGTGTCAAGCAGCCAAGAGAAGAGAATTTGCCAATGAACATACTGACATGCTGGACACTAGGAGAGATCTAGGGACATGTTGCTGTTCGGGATCAGTAATGAGTGCCCAGGACTTTCCCTATTGAGATACAGAGGGAGAGCTTGAAATTAGATGGCAATGCTTAGGTAAAGGTCTACTGGACATATGACACCCAGGAATGAGGCAAAGATGCCCTTGCTAAGCTTACCCTTAGAGAAAGTAGCAAGCAAGATGCAACGATTTCTAGGAGATAAGCGCCTCTCCCAAAGGTGGGACTCTGGAGCTTTAGGGACAGGTAGACCTAATCTTGGTGATAGGATGGAGTATTAAAGAGTGAAGAACTGGGTGGTGTCTCAAAGGCTGTAGTAAGGATCAAAAACACCCAAGTGTAGTAGAGAATAAATCAGTTACCTTGGGATCAGTGGTATGAACTGGAATATAGATGATGAATACCAACTCAGGGTCCTTGTGGTCCTTGTGGGATTCTTTATAATCTCCTTGCCTTTATTGAGATAAAATTGACATTTACTGTTGTGTAAGTATAAGGTGTATAATGTGATAATTTGATACACAAATGTGTTGCAAAATGATCATACAATAAAGGTATAAACCTCCGTCATCACATAGTTATCTTCTTTTAATGGGGAGCATATTTAAGAGCTACTCTCTTAACAACTTTCAAGTATATAATGCACTATTGATTGCTACAGACACCATGATACATATTGTATCCCCAGAACTTTCCATCTTATAACTAGAAGTTTATATCTTTTGACTATTTTCACCCATTTCCCCCATTCCCACCAACAACCAACCTCTACTCTTTACTCTCTCACAATCTACTCTCTGTTTCTGAGTTTGGTTTTTATAGATTCCACATACAAATGAGGTCAGTCAATGTTGTCTTTGTCTGACTTATTTCACTTAGCAAAATGCCCTCAGGGTTTTTGAAATGTCAGGGTTTCTTTCATTCTTAGTACTGAATAGTATTCCATTCTCTCTCTCTGTGTATGTGTGTGTCTATATACACTTCTATGTATCTCCATTCTTCTATCCTTCCCACCTATCTGTGAATATGTAGGTAATTTTCATGTTTTTTGCTGTTGTAAATAATGCTGTAATGAATGGAATGTAGCTGTCTCTTTGTGTTCCCTTTGAACATCTACCCAGAAATGGGATTGAAACAGGGTAAAAAGTCCTGCCACAGTCGCCAACTGAAACAGGGTAAAAAGAGAATAAGACTTTTTGACTTTGACTTTAACACACACCTCTGCCTGCTTCTCTCTATGAAGCAGGTTACTAGCAGTTCAATAGCATTTACCTTTAACTTGAACTAAACACACCTATGCCTGCTTCTCTCCCTAGGAAGCAGGCTACAAACTGTTCATTAGTATTTTCACTGACCACCTATTGATATGCAAAAGCCAGCCAGCTGCTTCTCAGCTCCAGCTCCAAAAACTGCAAAAGAAAAAAACTTAAAAACTACAGTTTACACCTTACACTAGTTTGCCTCAATTTACCCTCTTTTATTTATTTATTTATTTATTTACTTATTTACTTACTTATTTATTTATTTATTTATTTAGAGGCTAGGTCTCGCTATTTTTGCCTGTGGAATCACAGGCTCACACTGCCCGGGGTACCACAGACTCAAGCAATCCCCAGCCTCAGCTTCCCAGGTAGCTGGGATTACAGACACACACCACCATCCCCAGCTATTTTTTTGGGACTAGGTCTCACTATGTGCCCCCAGAGGGACTCGAACTCGATCCCTGGTCCTGGCCATGGCTTCCTAGGCTGCCACCTTCAGGCATGCACCACCATGCCCGGCTCGATTTACCCTCTTTTAAACTCGTGGGTTCTTTCCACCATCCCCAGTCTTCTCACCAAAATCCCAAGTCAAAGCAAAACTCTCAGAGTGCTGACTAATTTATTTCTAACAAAGTGATTTCCTAATTACTACAAAAGAAACATGTAAGTAAAACTCTGATTACTTTAACATTGTCCAAAACCTTTCTCAACATTGTCCAAAGTCCTTTCCCAGATTGCCTAAATCCTCAGTCTCTCAGTCCTGATCATCTCACCAACGTCAGCCAGTCAGAGTTCATCTCTGAGTGTTTGAAGATATCTTCCTTTGGTGCGCTCCTTTGGTGTGCTCCAGCTCCTCTATCCTGTCCTCTTCTTGTCGTTCAGGTAATCGAAGAAACTTCATGGTACCGGACCCAGCAAAGTTCACTTTCTTTTCAGGCCTGACTTTCGAATGGCCTCTCTCAGACACAAGTCAAACTCAGCCAAACAAACTCCAACACGGAGTCAAATCTGCAAACTTCTTAACTGCCTTTAGAAAACATGCGGCTAGCCTAGGCCCAGGGCTGCAGGCCCCGGGCCTTGGCCATATATGGCCAAGCTCACAAGGTTCACATCTACAAAATGGCCGAAACCAAACCTGAATCTCAATCTCCATTCCCTTTTTTTTTTTGAAACTAGGTTTCACTATTTTTCCATTCCCATCTTCTTTTTTTTCCTCTTTGTTTTAAACCTCTTTATGTATTCTTTCTGTTTTCCCACCTTCCAGGAACAGCTCCTGAATTATTACATTACAAAGAAAAAAACCCGTTTCACTTCTTCCTTCCCCTTGTATCTTTCTGAAAGGAAATTCTAATTAAGGTCATTCTCACATTTTGGCATAGCTTCCTTGAAATCTGCAATCTTAAACTGGAGACAATGACACCCAGGGGGGTGGCACCCCCTATCAGGATTATTTACAAGATTATTAATTCTTCACCTTCTTTGCAGTTAGTTTGCTGCTGCCAGTAGCTAGCCCTCCTTCCCCATCTCTTACCAGGTCCCTCTCTCATAGTGTCTTCATGGCCTAATGGACAGTGTGTCTTCATGGCATAATGGTTAAGTATCAACTGCACATCTGAGGTGTAACTGTGGGCCTTGTCCATCTCAGAGGGAGGAAGATTGTCACTCTTGCAAAAATACTATTAGCCATTAACATTTTCTCAAACAAAAGTCCACAAAGCAAAACCCCCATAAAAACTCATTTTACTAAAGATTCATACAAAAAAAAAAAAAACAAGCCAGCCCACATAGCAATGCAAAACCTGTCCATTCCAGCAAAAATTACAAGGCGGCAGGAAGTTCTGTTTGTCTCATTACAAAAAGCAAGGGACAGTAGCTCCATCCTCTAGTCAAACCTGGTCTACAGGTTTGATGAAAACAAATAAAGATCAACCAGAAACAAAAAACACACAAACCTCAGACCCCAGTCACATAAGAAATAGTAAAGGGGTTGAAGCCAGTTGAAGCTAGATCTGGGTGCCATTGTCTCTTGTTTTAGGAATGCAAATGTTAAGACAGACAAATTGAACTTGAGAATGATCTTAATTAAAATATCCTTTCAGAAAGATGCAAGGTAATGTGATAACTCCGGAGCTGTTCTGGAAGGGGGGTGGGGGAACAGAAATAAGAAAATATATAAAGGGAGTTGAAACAAAGAGAAGGTTTCTGCCATTTGTAGGATGAGCGATTTTGGTCAGGGACTTTGGAGGATGAAGATGTGAGTCATGAGAGCTTGGCCATGTGGTCCAGGTTAGTAACTAGTGTTAAAGGAAGCTAAGGAGTTTGAAAATTTGAACTCCATGTTGGGACTTTTTTTTGCTGAGTTTGACTTGTGTCTGGGAGAGGCTGTGCAAAAGCCAAGCCTGAGAAGAAAATGAACTTTGTTGGTTCCAGTACTATGAAGTTTTGTCTACTACCTGGAGGAGGACAAGGAGAAGATGGTATGGAGGAGTTGGAGCACGCCAAAGGAAGATGGTGAAAATGAACTCTGACTGACTGGATGCTGGTGAGATGATCAGGACTAAGAGACTGAGAGCTTTGGACAATCTAGGGAAAGGACATTGGACAATGTCAAGAAAGGTTTTGGACAATGTTGAAGTAATCAGAGTTTTATATATATATATATATATTTTGCAGCAATTAGGAAATCACTTTGTTTAGTAATAAATTAGTCTGTACTCCGAGAGTCTTGCTCTGGTTTAAAATTATAGTGAAAAGGCTGGGAATGGTGGCAAGAACCCAGAGAGTTTGAAAGAGAGTAAATTGAGGCAAACTAGTGTAAAAGCTTAAACTGTGTTTTTAAGTTTTCTTTTTCAGGTCTGAAAGAGGGGAGAGAGAGCTGAGAAAAGCTGGTAGCTGATTTTTGCATACCAATAGTAAGTGAACAGTGTAAATGTTAATTAACTGCTTTGAGTCTGCTTTCTAGGGAGAAGCTAAAAGAAGAGGATTATAGGTTATAGTTAAAAAGTCTCTCTTTTACCACCCAGTTTCAGGATTAACTGACCAAGCCCCCAATGATGTAGAGTAAAAGCTGAACATACTTCCCAAAATCCCCGTTCTGTGACTAGCCTCACAGATCGCTATTAATCTCTTCTGTCTCTTCTTTCCCATACATAACTCCTAACAGGTGAGCTTCCCACAGCCAAAAGTCATTATATCAGATCATCTTAACATTTACAACCCTGATTGAATCGGGGTCCCCTCTTTTCAAACATGTGGCTGAATTCCCTTTCAGACATCCACTTTACCTTATGCTGTAGAATTCCTCTGGTTTCAAAATACCTATTTGAATCTTTTAAAATGTTCTTTGTAAACTGTTTTCAAAGTATAGATAGTATAGATTGAATCTCTTTCCAAATTATACCCTGGTATATCAGTTGTGAGCACAAGAACACCCCTCCATTGTGAATCCCAAAATCGTTTCTGAAAAGGTAGTGGTGGTATGGAGATTATGGGAATAAAAGAGAACCCGTGAAAACTGATGTACACAATCACCCAGTTTCTGGGTAGTAAAATCTTCCCTCATATTTTTTTTTGTATGTTTTTTTAGGAAACAAAAAAGTCATATTAAAAAAATAATATTAACAATGAAGAAATGTTGGTGACCCAGATGCTGCAAGAATAATAATAGCTGGGTGGTTAATGACTACTTTCCCTGTGCCAAGCACAGCTATATCTCAGCTCCTCCTAATAAAGTTTTATAAGGTAGTTATTATCCCCACAGAGAGAGGAGGAGATCTAGATTTAATAGAAGTTGAGTGATTTAGCAAAGGTCTTGTGGCCAATTATGAGTCAAAGTCAGGGCCCTATTCCTGTCTATCTGTGTCCAAAGCTAGATTTATTTCATCCCTGCCCTCTGCCTCCCAGGTCTGTAGGAGAACAGCTAGGTCATTCTGGAAGTCTTTCATAAGCAAACTAATAGTGATTGGAACCTGAACATTTTCAAGAAAAATCACTTAAATCCATATACATCATAATCTTCCACTCAATCGACAAAAGTCCTATTGAGAAGTCAGTACCAACAGCCCTTGATTCTGCATAAAAATCGTTTTCTCTGTCTCCTAAGTAAAATTAATGTAAAACTCAATTTTTTTTTTTGAGACTAGGTTTCACTATTTTTGCCTGTGGAACCACAGGCTCTCCTTGCCCGGAGTACCACAGACTCAAGCAATCCCCAGTCTCAGTTTCCCAGGTAGCTAGGATTATAGGTGTGCACTCCCATGCCCAGCTGTTCTTTTTGGAACTAGGTCTGTGTTGTCCCCAGGCAGGACTCAAACTGGGACCCCCAAACCTAGCCATGACTCCATAAGCTGTCCCTTACAGGCACGTGCCACCGTGCCCAACCCTAAAGACTCAATTACAACTGATTAATCAGTTTTTAACTTTTTTATGATGGTGGACATTTCAAATACACGAAAGAGAGCAGTGCCATGGACCCCATAACTCATCACTATGATTCAGCAATTGAAATCTTGCCAGAGATTCATCTGGTTTTGGTCTTTGCTAATTTTAAAAACAAATTCCAGGTACTATGATATCATGTCATTTCATCCCTACATATTTTAATATGCATTTCTAAAATGATAGACATTTTTGCACACTTTTTGCCTTTAAGCACAACATTATTATCACCAACTTACCACCAACTCTTTCATGCTGTAATGTGGTTATTCAATAACTTTCCAAAAATGTCATTTTATGACTGTTCTGCTTGAACTAGACTTCAAACAAGCCCACACAATGCATTTTAAGGGCATGTTGTGGCTCTTAAGTCTCTTTCATACTGTGACAATATCTCTAATCCTTTGTATAATTCTTTCACGTGTTTTGTTAGGTTTATTCTCAGGTATTTAAATTTTTTTTGGTGAGATGGTAAATGGGATAGTTTTTCTAATTTCTTCTTCTATTTGACTTTATGTGTATAGGAAAGCTACTGACTTCTGTGTGTTGATTTTGTATCTAGCTACCTTACTGAACTGGTTTATTATTTCAAGCAATTTTTCTGTGGATTTTTTGGGGTTATCAATATAGAGAATCATGTCATCAGCATATAATGATAACTTCAGTTCCTCTTTACCTATTTGTATTCCTTTTATGTCTTTCTCTTGCCTTATTGCCCTAGCTAGAACTTCCAGTACAATGCTAAAGAGTAGTGGGGAGAGTGGACATCCTTGCCTGGTTCCAGATCTTAACTGAAATGATTTTAGTTTTTCTCCATGTAGGATGATGTTTGCCATAGGTTTGTCATAGATGGCTTTTATTATGTTGAGGTAGCTTCCTTTAATCCCTAATTTTTCAAGAACTTTTGTCATGAATGGATGCTGAACTTTGATAGAAGAAGACATAAGGAAATGGAAAGACATTCCCTGTTCATGGATCAGAAGAACTAATATCAAAATGGTCATCCTACCAAAGGCAATCTACAGAGTCAATGCAATCCTGATAAAAATCCCAATGACATTTTTTAAAGACATAGAACAAAAATTACTGAAATTCATATGGAATAACAAAAGACCTCGAATATCAAAAAGCCTCTTGACCAGAAAAAAAGAGAATGGAGGTATTACAATTCCAAACTTCAAATTATACTACAAAGCCATAATAATTAAAACAGCTTGGTACTGTTACAAAAACCCAGACAATCAGACCTATAGAACAGAATTGAGTGCCCGGAAATAAAACCACACATATATAGTCAACTAATCTTTGACAAAGGAATGAAAACTTACGCTGGAACAAAGAGAGCCTCTTCAATAAATGGTGCTGGGAAAATTGAACTAAAACATGCAAAAAAAAGGACCAAGGCAACTCCCTCACACCATGTACAAAAATCAAGTCAAAATGGATAAAAGACTTAGATGTCAGACCTGAAACCATAACATATATAGAGGAAAACTTGGGCAAAACCCTCCATGAATTACAATTCAGAAATCCCTTTCTAGAAACATCTACAGATGGTAAAAAAATGAAGGAAAACATAAACAGATGAGACTGCATCAAACTAAAAAGCTTCTGTACAACAAAAGAGACAACAGAAAAAACAAAAAGAAGCCCAACTGAATGGGAAAAATTTTTTGCCCTCCACAAGAGTGATAATGGTTTAATAATAAAGATTCACAAGGAACTCAGACAACTAAAAAAAAGCAAAACAAGAAGCTCAATCAAAAAATGGGGAGAAGAACCATAAAGACATTTCTTCAAAGAGGAAATGCAAATAACCAACAGGTACATAAAAAATTGCTCAACATCACTAGCAATAAGGGAAATGCAAATCAAAACCACAATGAGATACCACCTTACACCAGTAAGAATGGCCCACATCCAAAGAATGGGCAACAGCAAGTGCTGGCAAGGATGTGGAGAGAAAGCAACACTCTTACACTACTGGTGGGAATGTAAACTGGTCCAACCACTATGGAAAGCTGTGTGGAAGACCCTTAAGTTAATGAAAAATGGAACTACCATTTGACCCAGCAATTGCTCTCTTGGGAATTTACCCAAAAGAGACCTCAATGTGGGTACAAAGGGAGACCTGTGCTTGGATGTTTACTGCAGCACTATTTATAATTGCAAGGACTTGGAAGCAAGCTAAATGCCCCAAAACAGATGACTAGATGAAAAAAAATGTGGTACATATATGCAATGGAATATCACTCATTAATTAAAAATGACAGATGTGATGATTTTATAATAAATAAATATTAGCAGAATAAATCATATTAGCAGAAACAAGTCAAAAAGAAAAAGACAGAAACCAAATGATTTCACTAATGAATGGGATATAGGGAAAAAGTAAACAAAAGCCACGAGGAAAATTCAAAACAAGCTAAGCACCAAACTGAAGCACACAACTTCAGGCAGGGGGGAAAGGGGAAGAATGGTGGGGAGGGGTGAGTCCCTGAGATTACAATGATGTGAAATTTATATATAAATAAAAAAAAAACACAATATCTCTAATCCTACCCATGCCCCACATCTGCTTTCTTTCCTCATGCCTCTGACTAGTTGCCTTGTCTGCCAGGAATAACTGTGAGACTGAAAAAGTGATTTTTTTTTTTTGAGACTAGGTCTTGCTATTTTTGCCCATGGAACCGCAGGCTCTTGTTGCCCGGGGTACCACAGACTCAAGCAATCCCCAGCCTCAGCTTCCCAGGTAGCTGGGATTACAGGCACACGCCACCACGCCCAGCTATTTTTTTGGAACTAGGTCTTGCTACAGCCCCCAGGCGGGACTCGAACCTCGATCTCCCTACCCCTGGCCGCTTCATAGGCTGAAGCTTACAGGCATGAGCCACCATGACAGGCCTTGAAAAAGTGATATTTTAGGAAAGCATGCCAACTCTACTTCCATTGCCCACCTTTAATGGAATTTCCAGATTCTTCTCCATGGTGACCTTTCTTACATGAACAGACCACTCTAGAGGTGCCATGGCTTGTCCAAGTTCTAGGCCCCATTAATGAAGTCCTAAGTGGGGCAAAACAAACACTCTCTTTGTCCTGCTGGCTCGAGAAACTCCCCAGGCTCTCACCTCACTCTCTGGGCCCACACCCAACATCTGGCCTGTGTGCAGGTAGCTTCAGACTCAGGCCTGTACAAGTCTCCCTTACCTTGTTAGATCCAGCTGACCTGTTTAGTACTCTTTAGCTGCAAGAAAAGAAACAAATTCTCGCTATATTGAAAAAACTAATTTGTTTGAAGGTTCTGGAAGGGAAAGTCTCCAAATATAAAGAATGCTGAATGACTTGATCCTCAGCAGGACATGGAACAGCATCAGTTCTGGGACTCCAGGCAGCAGAAAGCATCAACCAGATCTCACAGGACGTTGCTGTCAGGAGAAATGAGCTGGAACCCTATCTACTCAAGAGTCCAGTTCCCAGAAGACCAAGAGGCCTGTGGGGCTGTTTGACTCACATGCATACCCCTCAGCAAAAAAAGGAAAAGAAATAGTTTGATTTCTCTTAAGGGTGCACCTAAAGGGGTAAGATGCTGCTGCTATCAGAAGGTGAGTCAGTTGCTAATCAGACAAAACCATTCATCTCCTTTTGTTCTAACTTGGCAACTTCTAGAGCTAAAGAAAGGTAGAATGAGGAAGATTCAGTGTGGTGTGTGATTCTGGTTTGTAGAGGTGTTGGGCTCAGATAGAAGGTCCTTGGGTTACCTTTGTGAAAAGTTTCACCAGAGCTCCTCTTTCACAGCATACAGCAAGTTTCCCCACAGGCAGAGACTTAGTTCTATACCAAAGGGCAGGTTTATTATATAAAAAGGGAAAGACAAGAAATTGGGGCCGGCCACAGTGGCTCATGCCTGTAAGCTTCAGCCTATGAAGCGGCCAGGGGTAGGGAGATCGAGGTTCGAGTCCTGCTCGGGGCAACACAGTGAGACCTAGTCCCAGAAAATAGCTGGGCGTGGTGGCGTGCGCCTGTAATCCCAGCTACCTGGGAAGCTGAGGCTGGGGATTGCTTGAGTCTGTGGTACCCCAGGCAACAAGAACATGCGGTTCCACGGGCAAAAATAGTGAGACCATGGCCGGGCATGGTGGCTCATGCTTGTAAGCTTCAGCCTATGAAGCGGCCCGGGCTAGGGATCGGATCATGGTTTGAGTCCCGCCTGGGGCCTCTAGTGAGACCTAGATCCAAAAAAATAGCTGGGCGTGGTGGCGCGAGCCTGTCATCCCAGCTACCTGGGAAGCTGAGGCTGGGGGATTGCTTGAGTCTGTGGTACCCCGGGCAACAAGAGACTGCGGTTCCACGGGCAAAAATAGCGAGACCCAGTCTCAAAAACAAAAAACAAAAACCAAAAAAAACCAGTGAGACCTAGTCTACAAAAAAAAAAAATAATAAAGAAAGAAAAGAAATTGATGTCTACATAGACTTCAGTGGGCAGGAGAGCTGTTTTTTGCCCATGCAGAAATGGTTCTGATATCGTCTTATTCTCTTTGAGAAGCATTCATTCCTTTGTGGAATTGTTAGCAATTGCTAAATTAATTTTGCAATTTAAAACAAGGTTGATTTGTAAGTGAAACAGGGTGACCACGAAAGGACTTTCTAACTTAACTTGAAACACATACAGGCCTCCTTCTCTCTCTACAAAGCAGGCTTCAAACAGTTACATTAGTAATTGCCTTTACCTTTAACCTTGACACACCTCTGCCTGCTTCTCTCTACAAAGCAGGCAGCAAACTGTTTATTAGCATTTGCACTGTTTACCTTTACCATTGATATGCAAAAGCCAGCCAGTTGCTCTCTGCCTTCAGCTTCAAAAACTGCAGAAGAAAAAAGCTTAAAACACAGTTTAACTCTTGTGGGTTCTTTCCACCATCCCCAGCCTTCTCAACCAAAATACCAAACCAATGCAAGACTATCAGTGCAGACTAATTTATTTCTAACAAAGTGATTTTCTAATTATCTTAATAACTACACAAGAAACATGTAAGGAAAACTCCGATTACTTTAACATTGTCCAAAACCTTTCTCAGCATTGTCCAAAGTCCTTTCCCCAGATTGCCTAAAAATCCTCAGTCTCTCAGTCCTGATCATCTCACCAAAATCAGCCAGTCAGAGTTTGAAGTGTCTCCATGTGTTTGAAGACACCTTTTTTTGGGTGCTCCTTTGGCGTGCTCCTCCTTGTCTTCCACACTGTCGTCTCCTTGTTGCCTTCAGGTAGCAGGACTTCATGGTACCAGAGCCAGCCAAGTTCACTTTCATTTCAGGCCTAACGTTTGCACAGCCTCTTTTAGACACAAGTCAAACTCGGCAAATCTGCGAAATCCTTAACCATCTTTAGCACACATGCAGCTAGCCCAGGTCAGCCAAGGGCTGCAGGCCCCTGGTGGCCTTTGGCCAAGTCCTCATGGCTCACATCTTTACTCTACAAGATGGCCGATTCCCATCTCTCCTCCACTGAACCTCTCTCTCTATCCGATCTCCTCCATATTGGAATCCGATCCCCTCTCTTTGTTTCCATACCCTTTATATATCCTGATTTCCCGCCTTCCAGGAAACCTGCTCACCTTCCTCCCTCCTGCATCTCCCAGAAGGGAAATTCCAACTAAAGTCATTCTCACATTTTAGCATACCTGTCCTTAAAATCTGCAATCTTAAACAGGAGACAATGGGGTGGGGGTAGTATACCCTATCATAAGGACCAGTGATTCCCTGCAAGGCATTCTCTCTCCCTCTACCCACCCCTGGTCTGTGCCCAGAGGCTTTTTTTTTTTTTTTTTTTTTTTTTTTTGAGACTAGGTTTCGCTATTTTTGCCCATGGAACCAAAGGTTCTTGTTGCCCGGGGTACCACAGACTCAAGCAATCCCCAGGCTCAGCTTCCCAGGTAGCTGGGATAACAGGCTCACGCCACCACGCCCAGCTATTTTTTTTTTTTTTTTTTTGGAACTAGGTCTTGCTACGGGCCCCAGACAGGACTTGAACCGCGATCCCTAGCTCCGGCCGCTTCATAGACTAAAGCTTATAGGCACGAGCCACGGTGCCCAGTCCCAGATGCTTTCTAAAGCATTTGATACTTGCTTAGC
>PVHY01016705.1:0-27393 GCA_004024945.1 Uropsilus gracilis
GGGAGGGAGGGAGGGAGGGAGGCTGTTAGACAGCCAGGCAGTTAGGCAGGCAGGCAGGGGGGTGGGGGAACCAAATCTGAAAGTATCCCTTATAAGGCTCATAAAACTAAAATTTCAACAACACCCAATATTCATTGAAATACTTCAGGCTTGATTGATGGAAATGTTATCAAATTTTTAATATCTTCTGATTATGTGAAAGCTTGACTGTTGGTTCAACAACTAATACGTCTGTACTAGTGGATTTTTGCCCTTTATAAACAAAAATGTGCTTTTTTAAACCATGATTTACTCATGGAAGTATTTTCATTGTTACAGCTTCCATAAACTCTGTGTAAAATTTTGTTATATGTGACTAAAATGTGATCTATTAGATATATTGAGTTTTAGGCATTTGGCAAACAACTTAAATAATTAAATTTTTATGTTTCATTATTAATAAATGTTGATGATATAAGAACCCAGTCTGAGAACTGCTATGATAATAATGAAGTTTCATTTTAATTGAATTCAATATAACATTTATTCTTGTGAAATCAATGTATTTTAACCCCAACACCATATTCTGTATATCTAGCAAGGCAGAATGGCAGCTTTTGTAGGATTTAGCAATAGATAATCTAATTCTATGAGAGAACTCTAGTCCAATTTGATGCAAAATATTGTATTTGTATTCACTGAGAAATTATTATATATGAAATGTGTTGCCGGCAATCTATTTCTTAGTATCAATATTTTGGAACATATAATCCTGCCTCAACCATATGTGCATACATAAAAGAAAATCAGAATTCTGCTTCACATCATGATGAAGTAAATAGTAGCAGACTTACCCTCCTGCCACATAAAATGAGACAAAATATGTGAGGCAACTGTTTTCAGGCATTGAACGTAGATAGCTCAAAACTGCTACTGCTGGAAAGCTAAATAACATTAAAAGATGAGCATCATATTTGTGTGACTTCCTATTCAGGGCATTTTCCAGACCACAGTTTGAGAAGAGGAAATGCATGCTGATGGTGGAGTTTTGTAGAGCACAGGAGGCAGATAAAAGAACTTGAAACGGCCAAAGTCAGTGAAAATCAAGGGTAAAATACTAGAGAGGAGGAGTCTACATGGAAATGATGGCCCATAAGTTCACACAGAAGGCTCACAGCTAAAGGTTTTGAAATCAGGTCAAAATAGGGCAGAAATTGCCAACCAACAAGTCACATTTAAACTACAGCTTCTGCCACCCAGGTTCCCTCAGGTTCATACCACCTGTGCATAGCAGTTGCCAGACAAAATGCAATTTAACATCAGGGTTATATTTACACAAGCTTTAACAGGGAAAACAAAAAGTCCTTAAGGCCACTAGTGGCCAGCTATCTTAACCCAGTCACCATTTTCAGTACCAAAGTCCCAAAGATCCATGTCTATGATGGTGCCCTTTTGACGCTCCAAACCTGAGAGGCAGGCACTCTGCAAAGTTCAGTCTTTCTCCAGCGTCTTCTCTTTGCTTCTCCAGTGTTCTGAACTTCTCTGTTTCTCCAAGGTGTTTCAAACTTCTTCAACAAAATGCTGATCCCAACTCAGCTTTCCAAACCCCTGGCCATCTCAGGTACCAGCTCACCATGCCACCTTACTGCAGTGCCACATTCTCCACACCTGCCACTCTTCTGTCAACCACCATGACTCCTTGCCACCACTAGCTCACTCTTCCAGGGGACTTCTGCCCAGCCTGGTCACTTGGACTACTCTTTACCCACCAGCCATTTTTCATGTCTCTTCTTTCCCTAAAAGTTACTCACTCTGTGTCGCTGCTCCTTTCCCCTCTCTCTCCCTCTCTCTCTCTCCCTCTCTCTCTCAATCTCTCTTTTTTTCTCTAAAAGTCAGAGGCTCTAACTCCCAGACACAGCTAATGGCATCAATGTCTAAATTTTAATACTGTCTACATAGGGGTCCTGGTTTCAATATTGCCCATATTGGAATCCCGCTTCAGTTTGGTTGCAAATATGTAGAAAGAAATATAGCAAGAAATATAGCAAGTAAGAGTAGCTGTTGTAGGACTGAGAGCTGTCACACAGCAGAGATACAAGAAGTCTTTGATAGTCTAGACTGTGTTTGAATACTATTCCAGTTCCACTGTTTACCTCAGTCATCTAGTTGGAATCCTTAAAGACCATATCTAAGGAATTAGTATGTTTATAAAATATAGGACAATGCTCTAGGACTAAGGGAAGAAAACCTAAGTAGAACCAACTTATAAAAAAATCAAAACCAAGACAAAATGTAACAAAGGGGTTTGTCAAAATTTGGCTCCCTGACAAAAACAAAAAACAAACAAGTAAAAAATCCCCTCAATGACAACATCATGAAGACAGAGTCATTATCATAATGTCCAGTATAAAATAAAAAATTACTGCTGGATTTGTGAACAAGCAGGGAAGTATGAACTAAAATCAAGAAAAATTAAATCAACAGAAACAGATTCCTGAATGACCCAGATACTAGAATCAGTAGATAAAAACTTTAAAAGAGCTGCAACAATGTTCAAGGGCACAAAATAAAAGATGAATATAAGAAGAGAATAGATAAAAAATATCTTCCGGAAGATGAGAACCTGTAAGGATTCAGTTTCCAGAACTGATAAATGTACATCTCAAATGAAAATTCATGGATTATTTTAATAGCAAATGGAAATCATAAAAATAGTTCAGTGAACTTGAAGACAGATCAATAGAAATTATCCAATCTAAAAAGCTAGGATAAAAGATGTCTAAACTTAACAGAATATTCTGACAAACAAATGGGATTCCCAAAGTGGAATGATTGTGGAGGGAGTAACTTTGTCTTGAATGGTTATTGGACATTTGCTGGTGGGTGTGGTATGAAACAAATAGCTACTGAGAAGAGCAACTGTACACCTACAAATGAAGAGTGTTGAAACTGTTACTTCAGTAAAAAGAAAGAAATTAAGAATCTTAGAGACCTAGCTGGAGTCACAGAATGAAAGAATGGAACAAACAGATCAGAAACATTAAATGAATATTGACCATAAATTTCTAAAATTTGATCAAAACATGAACTTACATAGATCCAAGAAACTTAGAAGACCTCAAGTAGTATAAACATAAAGCTAACCACATCCAGGCACAACAAACTCTAATTTCTAGCAAAAAAAAATTAGAAGTAGTCATAGAAAAAAATGCACATTATATACAAACCAAGGTACACATGATATCTGAATTTTCAGTGGAAAGAATACAAGCTAAAAGAAAAGGAAAGAATGGAATATATCTTTAAAAAAGTGAAAGGGAAAAAGGAAACAAGCAGAATCCTATACCAGTGAAAGTGTTCTTCATAATGAACATAAAATAATGACATTTTCAGAGAAGTAAAAACAGCAAACTATCATCTCAGTGCACCTGCATATCCAGAAATGCCTTAGCTAGTGCAGATGACACCAGGTGGATCTGTGAGTCAATAAGGAGTTATGTCGAGCAGTGAAATGATCAAAATGTAAATGATTTCAAATGGTTAAAGATCCCTTTTCTCTTAATTCTTTTAAAAGACTATTAACTGCTTTAAAATAAAGGAAAACATTTATTCAGTCAGGTTCATAAAGTATGAAGAGGTAACAAGTATGGCAACAATTGCACAAAGAACGGTGGAATAGGTGGAATTGCACTTATGTGGAGCTAAAGAAATGCTATTTGTAACAAAATTATGTTATGAAGGTATAATTTTTGTAGTGAAATGATAAAAACACAGTAATACCAAGCATGAATCATATCTCAGACCTAACAAATCTGCCCCTAGATTGTCTTAAAGATACATTCTGGATAGTCAAGTCAGGACTCAGTGATAGGTGGAAACAGGTATTGTCTTGCTGTGCTGTGAAATGGTTGCTGTGGGCTCCTGGGGTTAAATTCTGTGTGCACCATCTTCTCCCATAGGAAAAAATACAAAAACATAAATGATTGTAGCTTTCTTGTATTTTTCTCTTATCTCATCTTGCTTCCTGTTAGTGATAGTCATATCCAAAACAACTTAGAATAAGAGATTAAAGGGATATTTTCATGGAGAAAAAATAATACTGACAAACTATTTCTTTAATTCTTACATTATGCTCTGAGAGAAGACAAAAAGAAATTCCTCCAGATAGAGACAGAATAATAGACTGAAGAGCATGTTCCAGGTAATCATGGATATTTACTGCTACTGTTAGAAGACTTAGGGGAATGGTAATTCTTTCTCTTTCTCTAGGGATTTTTCTAACACATTGCATTACTTTATACTTTGGGTGCATAACAGAATTTTATATTTTACAACTATTTTTCATCACAAAGGTTTACATTCCAAAATGCTACACATATTGACAGGGCTAAAGCCTCATGTATTATCAAAAGGGGTTCTGATATATGCATTTAACTCTGGCCTTTTATTTGCATTCTTTTCTTTTCATTTCTGGCTGCTCTTTCATTTTCCAGTGGTAATGAGAGAGATGAGTGGCTAGAATAAGTCGGTTAATCAAACAAATAAGCTAGCATCTGTCTTTGAGGACAGTTTTAATCTTCTTTTGTGCTGAGGTAAATCAGAAGCCTGTCAAGCCTTGAAATGTTTTACAAATTCATTCATTTTCTCCCCTAGTAGAATATGCATTGGTCTAGGCAACAAGCCCTCACTTTAGAGAACTATATTCTTCTTATTCTTCTTAAGTCCAATAAATCCTTGAAAGTGTTTGTCAACCATGGCATAGAGTAGGGAAGCCTGAGACCAATATTCTTCTGGAACTTTTGAGCTGGTAAAATTAAAATGTGTGCTCATTGCAGGAATAAGGGAAGTTGGAATACATGCATTCCTCAAAGAGAATAAGTAAAACCACATTTCCTAGGCCAAGGCACTTGAAGTTGTTATACTGTGCAAAAACATACCAAACATAAATTCATTTACTTGTTCTTTTATTCACCCAACAAGAAGATAGTACATATTGCTGGGATCCTGATCACCAACATCTCACCTCCATTCTAGGAGTCATACACATGTGAAGAAGAGTCCATCATCATTATAATCAAGAATAAATATAGAATTTCACCTTTCCCAAAGGTAGATCTGACCTTTACCCCTGGCTTCTGCAGGTCATCTCTAAACTGTTTGAGTATGATGTTTTGTACTTGAGTGTCTTTGTTTGCCTGCTGGTCTTGGGCAAGTCCAATATTAAATATTGATATGATTTAAGGTAGATGTTTTGAGTCATTCCATGTGTTTGATTTCTTGAGGAAAATGGAGATGTAAATCAGCCACATAGTTGGTCAACTATGCTTATGCGATGGAACCACAAAGAAATTTTAGCCACTAAGACTTGGGTGAGCTTCTCCCCTGTTTGGCAGTAATCCATGCATATCATCAGACATCAATGCTAGAAAAGGACAATTGTCCTGGAATCTCTGAGTAGAGGACAAGTTGAAGTTCTGAGTTTGTTCCTTTCCTAAAATATTCCCTAAGTATTTCTTCCCTTGGTTAATTTCAATTTGAATTCTTTCTTGATTAAAAAACAAAACTATAACTATGATTATATCAACTTTAAGTTAGTTCTCTGAGTCTTCTAAGTGAGTTATGAAAATGAAGAATGGCATGGGGGAACTCCCTAAACTTACATTTGGTCTCAGAAATGAAGGTGGTCTTATAGATTGTGCTCTCTTAACACCTAATCCCCTATATAGTCAATGTCTTTTGAGATTTTTTTACCTGGTTCTTTCAGAATATATCTTTTTTATAAAAAATTTACCTGACCTCCCCTTCAAATGATAACTGTTTTTCTAACCTCTGCCATAGAGTTGAGATAGTTGTTTTCCATTTCCTTGTCATTACAGACCATTTTCCCATCTACTTCACCTACTTAAATTTCATGCTATCACTTTTTTGCCTTCTATCTTCATTGCTGCAACCAACTGCTTTCCCAAACTCTGAATCATGCTCCCCTCATAATTACCACCTAGCCTGGTAACCAATTACTTACCTTCTATGAATGTGTGACTTTCATTGGAGAGGTACCATCCTGGACGCAATTCAGAATCTAATCTGCAACAGCACAGATCTCTGTCCAGTCCTGTGATCCCATCCCACATTAATTCTTCCATAGATACATAGTCTATTTGCTCTAATATGATTTTTATGAGTTTTTATTTTTGAAGTAGTTTACCACATATCTTGCTGAAGCCTGGGTTTTCTATATCCCTGCATTATTTTGACTCTGCAGTCATTTCATGAGATAGGTCAATAGGCAACATCATTTCCTGGGAAATCTTTAGAAACCAGTAAAATAATTTAAAAAGGGGATGGGGCAACAAGTGCTTGCAAGCATGTGGTGAGAAAGGAACACTCGTACACTGCTGGCGGGAATGTACACTGGTCCAGCCACTGTGGAAAGCTGTGTGGAGTATCCTCAAACTAATGAAAATGAAGCTACCATTTGACCCAGCGATCGCTTGTCTGGGAATCTACCCAAGGAGACCTCAATTACTTATACAAATACTTATACTTGTTCTCCAATGTTTATTGCAGAACTATTTATAATTGCAAGGACATGGAAACAATCCAAATGTTCCAATATGGATTAATGGATGAAAAGATGTGGCATATATACACAATGGAATATTACTCATCAATTAAAATTGACAAATTTGATGAATTTATGATAACATGGATGTACCTAGAAGAAATCATATTAGCAGAAACAAATCAGAAAGAAAAAGACAGAAACCAAATGGTTTCACTAATATATGGGACATAGGAAAAACAAACAAAATACCAGAGGGAAAAGTCAAAACAAGCTAATAACCAAACTAAAGTACATAACTTGGGGTGGGCAGATGAGTGGGAGCAGTCAGGGAGGGGAAGTAGTGGGTGAACCCCGGGGAATACAAAGAAACTAGTCAAATAATTATTAAGCCTAGTTATGTGTCCAAGGATGCATTTTTCACTTAGGATTCAAGGATGAAAACATCACCCCTGTTTTCAGTAAGATTATCGTTCACTGGGTACAGGGTAGAAACAAATACATATTGTAGCACACTGTGATTTACATGCTAGACTACAGTTGCTAGAGCACAAAGGATGAAAACTCTTGGTAGGAAAGCCAAAATTCTGTACTGGGTCATTACAGAAAGTTAAGGAAAGATAAAAACAGGGCATCCAGCTTTAAGAGAACTCTTAGTCCTACCAGCTAGCATATAGATGAAGGGGAAGGAAATGAAATCATATCAGTCACAGAAAATGAAATGAAGGCTGAGAAGGGGAACACTTAGAGTGTAGATGATAGCTGGGTTTAACTATGAGAAACATTATCATTCAGAAGAAAAATGTGGATCTCCAATTTACAAAATTGTAAATTATCAAAAGTACCACATTTTAAATTGTCTAGAGAAATTTTGTCTTAATTAGTATCCTAAAATGCAATGACTTCTTCAGGAAGTAATGAGTCATTGGAGAAGATCAGGGAAAAGTTTGGATATGTCTTTTCAGTGATATTATAAAGATGGTCAAGCAATCATTGTGTGATTGGACTAGATGAGTTTAAAAACATATTTTCTATATTCTATATATATTAGGTTCTATATTCTGTGCCTCTCCTCACTTGTCATCTCTACAAGCCAGGAAATAAATGAAAGTGGGGAATATTGCTCTTCCAGAGGTGACATACTTAGTTTGCAAGGCCTTCTCTCCTTGTCTGTTCTCTGTGGCATCTCTTCCTTTATCTACACAGAGCATTTAAAATCAGCAAATGTAAAATGTAGGGTTATTTTAGTACAGAAAAGGAAAATGTCAGCATAAGTAAGATAGAGTAGGTAGGTTTTTAGTTCATATTCTAACATTATATAATTAGCATGGCAGGGATTTAAAGAATTTAACAGCCTCTTGCAGACAATTTTTTACACTCTCTCCTGTTCACTTGGCTCTTCTCTATTACCAAGGTTCTGAGTGCTGAAAGCAGAATTATTTCCAACTGATTTAGGGAAAAAATAAATTTATTATGATAGTGCTAGTATTTTATATATAAGATATAAAAATGTAAAAGAAAGATTAAAAAACTCCCCCTCTTCCCAAAGGTATGTTTGCAGAATATTCTTATTTTATGAGTTGTATAATTATGTTACTGCAAATTGGTGGCTAAAATCCACAGAAATTTGTTTTCTCACAGTTCTGGAAGCCAAAAATCAGAATTAGGGTGTCCAGGGCTGTGCTTTTTCCAGTGCTTTCAGAGGAGAAACTGTCTTTGCCTTTACACTGTCTGGTGGTTTCTGTGTCTTTGACTTGTAGCAGCATCACTCCAGTCTCCGTCTCTGTCTGGAAGCAGACTTCTTGCATGTATATGTCTTTGTGTCCCTGCCTCTTCTTGTAATAACTCTAGTCATTGGATTTAGGACCCACCTTAGAATCTGAATGATGTCATTTTATAATCCTTAACTAATTTTATCTGCAAAGACCCTATTTCCAAATAAGACCACATTCAAGGTTCTGGGTAGACATCAATTTAGGGGGCCATTATTCACCCTACTTCTTTTGCTATAACTTTATCTGGGTTCCACATCAAGGATGTCCAAATACTCATTCAAGAGCTTTTTTTCAAGATGCCATTGCAACTCTGAACCATTTTTCCATTAGTTTGTCATTTTTTTGCTAAAACTACATCTCCTTTGAGATGTGCAAGCTGGATTTCACAATTTATTCCCTTTTTTTACCTTTAAAAGCAGAGGTTTCCAAAATAGATTTAAAGCAATAAAATTAGTTACATACTGTTTATGACCTATGACATATGAACTATGATAGTTTACTTACAATGGGCCTGCTATTGTTTGTCCTCAGTGTGAAGTAGGTAAAATTGAGACAGTAGACATTAGTTTCTGAAGGGTGCAGAGGTCAAATGCTCAGAGGGATGATGTGACCTGTCCGGACCCACCAGTTCTCAAGATCCTACCCTGGCAACCAGATGGGATTTGTTTCATTTTCCAGCTTCTTCCAGATCTTTCAGATTCTTAGATTCCCAGTTTCTCTCAATTTTTGTAAGATATTATTGCTATAATAACTCCTTAGTCACTAATAATTATAAAGGCTCTAATTCCCTGACTTAATTCTGACTCAGCCAGGAAGACATTTCCCACTGCAATGTAGATTATATAAAGCATATTTCCTTTTGGTCTTTTTTGTTCCCTACTATGAGTCCAGAGCAGTGCCTGACATACACTAATTGAGTCATACATTTTAGTTGAATAAGTATATAAGCAACAAGAGGCAGAATTGAGATGGTGATAGTATAACTTTGAAAATGTTGATTTGGGGATACATTTAGTCTACCTGAGTAAAGGGGTCTAAATACTCAGAAAGGGCTGGAGTCGGGAATCAGATATGTGAGTCAGCAGCAGTGGAGTAGCATCATGGTAACATGTGAGATTACTTGAGGAGAATGGACAGACTGAGAGGATAGCAGAGCAGAACCTTGAGAAAACAAATTAAGTGAAATTTAGAGAGGTAAGAGGAAAATCAGGTCATGAAATATCAAAGAAATAAAGATAGCAGAGATTATGAAGAAGGAGGGACTTCCATATTGTCAGGTACACTGAAAAGTATGTACTGTATGACATGAAATATTGTCATTATTTTTAGCATAAATATATACTGACCTTAACAAAAGCAATTTGATCATGAAAAATGAGGATAAAATACTGACTGCTCTTCCTGGGAGGTTGACTCTGAATGGAAGGAAAGAGATATGGTGGGAAATAAAGGGTTGCATAGGTTTAATGGAGGTGTTTTTTTTTTGTTTGTTTGTTTGTTTGTTTGGTGTTTTGTTTTTTTTTTGGTAAGGAGAATAACCATTAAACATCTGTATGTGAGTGTGAGTATGCATGGTATGTACATGCATGCCTAGGTAAAATGACATTGAGTCTTAAGGAACATAAACATCTGGAGTTAAATATGTTATTTGCTACCTATGAGATGCTGGGTAAGTCACAAAATCTTTCTATGCCTCATTTTCCTTATATAGTCCATGAAGTTGTTTGTATCCCTGCTTCATACGTTTGTGAGAATTAAACAAGATAAAACAAAACAAAAATGGAAATTTTAAATAACATAATATTCTTGGCATCATGTCAAATATATAAGATCGGTAGCTGATGAGGTACTTGCTGATGTTAGGAAAGAAGAATAAGTAGAAAGGTAAAGAGAACTGTAGAAGAAGGGGCAACTTATGAAAGAAGTTTCATGAGGAAGTTAGATCAAAAGATTCAGAGCAGGAATTTACCTTAGAAAGGAAAATGCTTTCCACCAAGCAGGGAGGGAAGAAAGAAAGATGGATGGCAATGAATTTGGAGTAGAGTGAATCAAAGTGAGGGAGTTTCTGCCTCATGGATAAACTATTTTTTCTAGAAATAAGTCAGAGGTACATCCACTGAGAATTAAGGGAGAGAATGAAGTTGGGATTTAAAGAGAGTGGCACTTACTGGAAGTAGTTATAGTGGGAAATAGAAAAAGGAATTGTATGGGGACAAAGCAAAGCCTTGTCAGGCAAGGTCACCAGCCCAATTTGAGATGAAATAGGATTTTTAGCTGCAACAACCCATACTATCATAGAGTTTCTTTAGCTGCTACTCAACAGCTAAGGTTAGAGATGGAGAACATTTATTGATAGATTGGCCAGGGGTCAGACTTTTGTTGGATGATTACAGAAGATGAACAGAAAAACCCGGAAATTGAGAGCATTAGCAATATGTGTCTGAAGGGATAAGTCCTGGGTCTAGTCAGAAAAGGGAAAATGGTGAAGTCATGCAGGGGTGATGCTCCAAATCCTCGAAGAACCTTGTGGTAGGACCAGGAAATGAACTCATCATAAGAACTGAGGTTTATACACAGAAGTTGAATTTTCCTGAAGTTCAGGGAAAACTTGCCCTGGGAGGGGAGGGTTGTTTCCAATCTCCCACTGTGTTTCTTACCAGGTGAAGTATTGAGACATTTCTGGGTATTGTCTGCTTTGGACAGTGATGCCCAGAACAATTTTAATGACCTACAATTCACTCCTCTGCTGCATCCATGCCCTGTTTCAGGCTCAGAACTCTTGGGTGAGGCAAGGTACCTGATCAATCCAGTCTGTCATTGTCATTGACACTCAGTGTCAAGGTTCGGCCATTTTTGGAGTTCTGCCAAGGGAACAATACAGATGCACCCATCTTTTTGAGACCACAAGCCTCCTTCTTGCCCTAGCCCCATCATATCTTCAGCTGACTCTCTTTACTCTGGAGGAATATTTCTTCTCAAACCATGTTCTGTAGGGCTTAGCTTCTGCAGAACAAATGCTGAGATGGCAACCACAGAGCGCACACACTTAGAAAACAAACAAATAGCCTGCTGCCATCTGAGTTGGGAAAATAAAGTTATGCCAGATTCATTCAAATGTAAAAGATAAAATGCAAAAGCATCTTAAATGATATACTTAGTCTGTGTATGTACACATAATCATTACATACTGTATAGCATAGATATATAACTACTTGGGAATACATAAAAGCTCATTGATTGGCAGAAGTGACTAAGTCATTTGTAAGCAGAAAGTCACCTCTGAAAATGGCAGGAAGAGAAATGGCTATGCTGGGGCCAGCACTAATGATCTTTTTTCCTTGTTTTCTATTTTCAGGGAATAAACTCTGCAAAAATGCAGGTAATGTGCTGAGCATAGAGAACACCTCTACCTGTTAATTAAACTTTGAAGAAAACATTACATCTCAAATCCTATTACAGAACTCTTTCTGGAGATGATTATCCCTTCAAAATTATACTAAAATTTCATGATATCTGGTTCTTATTGCTTGATATAAACAGGGAATTTGACCTAAATTGGTATAGGTAAATGCAAATATTTCTGCAATAATGTTGTATCTTCCCAAATGGAACAAGTTGTCTCAAAAATACCCCTTAGAAGTATTTTTTATTTCTTCTTTCACCATTCTTACAGACAATTGCAGTGCTATCTTAAGTCTGGATGCTTGCCCTAAGGAACCAAATCAAGGTATTATACATCAGTAGAAACCAGTATTCACCAACAGTGTACACAACAACATTGGCCTGAGATTACTCTGTCATTTGATTTTCTCTCTAGAGACCTAAGGCCTCATCCCATCCAAACTCAGCCTCCTCCCCAGACACACTCAGTCACTGTGTGGATTCTCCGACTGTCAGAGCAATATTTCCTCAGTTCTCCCTAGCCACTCTGTCCTGTTTTTAATATTGCTGGAATATCTTGGGTAGCTTTATCAAGATGTAAGCCTTATCAAGGCTTAGTTCAAAATTTAAGTTGTTCCAGCTGTCAACTGAAATACAATGATATCAAATCTAAAACTTTCTCTGTTGAAGTACTCTATGTTAAAATCTCCCCCTGGTGGATTTTAAGAGCATGTATTTTCATAGAGATGGATAAAATTTTTCAAGAAAATAAATAGATCCTAAAATGCTGTAGCTGTGGTCATCAGATCTATTAATCTGTATAGAGGGGGAAACATTGTAATAATTTAAATGCCCATTACAAAAAAAATCCTTTTTCTAAAGTGGAATCATTTTTTTAATTTCTTGCATAAATGTGAATATTGAGTCTCACAAACTTTCCCTGATGTAACTACCTTCTAGTGAGTGAAAGTATTTTTGTGGATTAAAAATGCTAATTCCCCACCTAATTGTTTAGTGAAGAGAAACATAATGTTTCAATTAGGAAAGAATGTCCCATCTGAATGAACCTAGCATCTGTAGAGTTTCATCTTGATCACAGCTGTCAATCAAACCAACTAAGGCCCAGCACCAACTCCCCAGACTGCTGGAAATGTGCAAACCCTTGCTGCAGGGAGGGGAATTTTTTTTTTTTTCTCATTGATTTTTGTTTCAACAGCAATCCTCTCCCTTTCCCGGGAATCTATTTTGGCTGTAATTTTGTGAAGTCAGTACAAATTTCAAACTAGCTTTAGTCCTTTACCTTCTAGCTGTAAAAGGTGTTGACCCACCATTTGGTACACGATTGTGGAAGGCAGACCAAGGGAGGCACAGGACACAGGGGGGGGGAAATCACCACAAAACACTTAGAACACTCATGCAACGGCCTGGCACGGTGGCTCGTGCTTGTAAGCTTCAGCATATGAAGCTGCTGGGGCTAGGGACTCGGTCCCGCCTGGGGCCCGTAGCGAGACCTAGTCCCCCAAAAACAGCTGGGCGTGGTGGCACGCGCCTGTCATCCCAGCTACCTGGGAAGCTGAGGCTGGGGATTGCTTGAGTCCGTGATATCCCGGGCAACGAGAGCCTGCGGTTCCACGGACAAAAATAGGGAGACTTAGTCTCAAAAAAACAAAACAAAACAAAACAAAACAAAAAAAAACTCATGCAAAGGAAAGTGCTAAGTTGGCCTACAGCTCTGCCCTCCCAGTCACACAACTGAACTGAGAAAAGGTGGTTAGTAGTTAATGGAAATTGCATCTTGTTTGGTGCATTTGGAGCACCTATGGTTCATCAGTCATAAATTTCCTGTAATAAAATTTTATAAGGGTTAATTTTGTCCCAAATAGCACATTCAAAATTTCTAATTGAAGGGAAATTTGTTACATTTAAATGTTAGACAACATAAATAAAAGAGAAAATTAAGATAAGCGTTGGCCTTACTGAGAAAAACAAGCCCAAGAATAATAGAGTTGTTGTTTATGTAATTTCTACATGAAAATATATCTTTTAATTGAGTGAGTTCAGTGAGAAATAAAACCACTACAGTATGCGTTATAGTTAAGTGGATAGACCCTGAGATAAATCAAATCTGATCTCTGACTTCTTTCACTGTGTGACTCCAGCTAGTTATTTAACATCTCTGTGCTTTGTTTTCTCAGTTTGCAAATTGAGGTAGTTAATAAGAACTTCCTCCTACTATGGTTGGAAGGGATAATAAGTATGCCAAAAGGAAAAGTGCAAAGTCTTACTACACAAGAATCCTATAGCATTTGTTTGCTTTTAGATATTAACTGTCTCATTTTCAGACTTCAAAAGAGCAATCCTTTGTAAATTGAAACTTTACATTTTCATTCAATTTAAACTCCTTGTTCCTGTACCAGCTTCAGTATGACAATTGCTCTCACCCTGCACTAGGGAAGAGGAAACTGCTGGGATTTTTTATTTCTTTATATTATTTTTCATTTCTTCTTCACTCCTTTCTCTGTCTTTGACAGAATCTTAAAGAAGAGCAAAGTTCTTCTTTGACTGGTGCGATTCTAACCTTAGGCACAGTGTCATTCTGGGGTGACTCTTTCTCTTGTAGAATCCCTTAGTGGGTTCTTCAGCATCACCCTCACTGCTCACCAGGGGACTCCCCCGTCGTCCGTCCCCCCCCCCCCTCCCCGAGCGCCTGTTTGCTGGGAAACTGGCCTCATTCCCCCTCAGTTCCTGCTTTTGGTAAGCTCTCTGCTGAGATTATGAGGCTGTCAGGCATGGGGGGGATCTGTGCAGGTGCTCTCCCTGGTTCTGCTTGCTATGCTGTCTGCTGTCCCTTCCAGTTCCAGGGGAATATGACCTTCACCCCAGTTTTGCTGGAAATCAGTTTTCTCCTGCAGTCTTCTCCTCACTTTCATTGCAGGTCTCTAGCTTACCCTGAAGTTTTCCAAGCAAGAGTCAAGCACAAGACTATGTGCTGTATCAACCCCTATGGACACCTGTCAAGCCTTCCTGATGATTTTATAGAAGTTCCCTCACTTTCGTGACAGGGCAAGAACGCACTTCTACCTCCCATGGGAGGGAGAATGCATACATTCTCTGAAAACTTTAAGGAATTCATCTCTACCAGTCTTTCCATCATACATATAAACTGGAAATGGGTGGTGGGATGAGAGTAGACCAGCACCTACCTCTTTGGAATGTAGATGCATTTCCAATTGTAGCTATCAGCACGTGGCTCTTAGCTAGATCAAAAAATAAACAGAAAAAAATAAAAGTAGCAAAAGCAAATAGCTGGGCATGGTGGAATGCGCCTGTAATACCAGCTACCTGGGAAGCTGAGGCTGGGGATTGCTTGAATCTGTAGTACCCCAGGCACTGTGAGCCTGCAATTCCACGGGCAAAAATAGTAAGACCTGTTCTCAAAAAAAAAAAAAAAAAGTGCAAAATCAGACTTACCTCTGTAACCCTCAGATAATTAGTTTATTTGAGTCAATGAATACTATGGTTAGAGCAAATGCTTAAAATGTGGAACATACAGGATTGACATGATTAACAGTTTAGAGATATTTTAGCTGACTGTGTGATATACACTGTAAACCTGTGAGTGGCACATTGTTCGCAGTTCACAGGTCTGTAATGGGAGACTCACCTGTCTCCCAGGTGAGTCCCAGGAGAGAAACAAAGGCATAAGTAGTAGGCAGAAAGAAAATGCTCAGTAAATATTTCTTAAGCTGAATGAGTGCTTGATCTGCTGTATCAAGTTCTTAGGCAAGAGGTAAAAGTGAATTCTTAAGTTCTTTTGACTGATTCAAAAGTCATGTTGTCTTGTTGACTACTTTAGAAATTATTTTATAATAACTAAATACTTACATAGTTTTTATTACACAGACACTGGTCAAACACTTTAAATAAATATATTTGACCTCTTAACCTTATGAAGTGGGTGAACTATTATCTTTACAAAAGAAAAGAAAAAGCCACTGACTGGTCAAATAATCTGCAGCAGGTTAAATACATGGAACAAGTACAATAAGCAAGTTAAGTCAAAAGTTGTTATTGAACTATAACATTATGCTTCTGCAAGCATCATTTTGTGACTTCCACTACACAGCAATTCTCAGCACATCCCAGGCACCTCTGTACATGCTACAGGGGCTAACTACCTGTAACTACCTCCAGATCCTGTTTCAATTTCTTCTACCACAGTCTATAGGGTATATCTTGTTTGCTGTCTTATTTGGTTCATAATAGGTTAATTTCTATAATAAATTTATTAGTGCTTTTCTGCAAGTAAAAATAATTAAGGAGGAAATAAATCAGTGAATGCCCCATTAAACAGAGTTGACATTTCATGGCCTGGAGTCTTTTTAAATTAAAAAATATATATCTTTTATTACTTTTTTCTTATTTAAAAAACAACACATACTTGTGGGTGAAAAGTTACAAAAATTTTGCATACAAAGAGAGAAGAAAATATCCATATCTTGATGATTTCACCATAACCCCTGTTATTATCTTTGAAATCATTCTTTTAGGCCTATAGCTACACGTTCATCTCAGGGTTTTATCTCTTCTCTCTCTCTATGTGTGTATATTTAGTACAACAAAATTTTGAATCTGACTTCATATTTAACAATATTTTGAATATCTTTCTCTGTAAATAAAAACTTGTCTGTGACATCATTCAGGGGTTTCATTATCACTCTATTGTATTAACTGTCAGATGATATAGCAACTATCCTCTTCACCATCCAGTTTTTCACAATTAAAGGTATAACAGGTATTGCTTACTACATCTGGAATCCAGATGTCACACAGGCCAACCACTTTCCATTACACTCCTCCCCTCACTGGCTTTTTCAATGACCTAAATCACAGTTTGGGCTGTTACTTGTTTGTATGATTGACATTTATAGAGCAAACTTTTTGTCCAGAGGAGAAAAAAATTTTTATTTGGAATGGAGAGGAGCAGAAAAGTTGCAGTTACCTTGGACATTCTCTCTTCATCTTCTCAGTGACCTGGGCCAAACATCTCTGTGGAAAGTTCTCCCAAAGACCCAATTACCTTGTTTGGTTTGCTTGTCTGTTGGCTTTGAGACCATAAGCCCAGATTTGACATTGTTAACTAGTGTAGATCCTGTTTACCTTACCTTCATGGGACTGGGTAGGATTTGAATTTAACTCTAGCCTTTCTCCTGGTCACTGCCCTTGATCTCTCCCACCAGCCCAGGTCACTGAAGTTTCTACCTATCTCTGTTCAGTGTGGAGAGTGAGGAGTCCCGTGCCTGTAAGGACTGATTCTCTGGAATCCCCATGACCAAGCTCACTTTCATCTCCCTCATTCTCCCCCCAAAAGAACCTCTCTGCCTCCTCTTCAGCCTAAAGGTGTTCATACCTACTATGTAGTCAGCTTACCTAATCCTTGGAAGTGGAGTAGGGTCTCTGGACAGGGAGTCATGTGGTCTTAGAGTCTGTGGTTCAGGAAGCATCTACATGTATTGTCAGGGTGGGCAACCACCATCAGCCCTGGGAATGTTCTTCCTATTTGGAGTAAACTGTGGCAAGAAGAGAGAGTGAGCAAGGAGGTGCTGATTAAGAGCAATCATTAATTACTGACACCTGACTCAATTAATTTGTGTGTATTTTTTAGTACTTCAGTGAGAGAAACATTTGAGGATTAAAAGTCAGAATTTTCTCTTACCCAGAATGGTCAGAGGACAGCTGCATGTGAGGAGTGGTTATGGAGGGCAACACAAAACCTGCCTGTCGTACCTATGCCTGAAGTTGGTCCCCCTCACCTGAGCCTCTTCCCTAACTAGTGTGCTGTACCCACTCCTGATCCTTGACTTTGAAGAGGTTTATTTTTATGGTTTTTATTTTAATCTTGGCATTGGACAAACCAGCAGCACATTATCACCTGTTCTCACGAGTAAAGTCCTTAGTTTTCATGATCTTCTCTAAAAGGATTATCTAGAGTATGAGTGGTGGTGTCTTACCTGTCAGGAAGCAGATTTTCCTATATATCAGAGAAAAAGAATTCATGCATTACTAAAGCTTCTCAGTGTTGACACCCTGACCCTTTCTCCCCTTGTCTGCTAAAGCTGCCTGAGAGGAGAAACCAGGTCGACACAGCACTCTGCAAAGGCAGTAACACTTCACTTGCCTTCTGGGGGTCCCAGAATTCTTAAGTGAAATCATCAGTAGAGGCCAGACTACTGGGCTCAAACAGTAGGCTAACTTCTCCAAAGAACATGCAGATGGCCAACAGGCACATAAAAAAAAATGCTCACATTCACTTTTTGTCAGGAAAATGCAAATCAAAATTGCAATGCAGTATCACCTGTGAGAAAGAACCATGTCAAAAGGGCAAAAACATCTTGTGTTCTGGAGGGTATGGTGAAAAAGAAATCTTGGATCATTATTGGTGGAATATAAATTGGTTCAGCTACTATAGAAAATGGTATGATGATTCCTTTAAAACTAAAAATAGATATATTGTATAATCCAGCAATATCACACCTGAGTATTTATCCAAGAATATGAAAATATTAATTTGGGAAGACTCATGTCCCCTTTGTTCACAACAGCCTTCGTCACCATTGTCCAGACATGGACACAACCTAAATGTTCACTGATGGATGACAGGTAAAGTTGTCCTGTGCACATACCTGTGTTTATGGAATGTTATCATGCTATCTTAAAAGGAAGAAATCGTTTCTTTTGCAACAACATAGGTGGATCTTGAGGTGATCAAAATAGGCAAAATAAGTTAAAAAATTAAAGGCAATTACTGCATGGTTTCCGTCCTATGTAGAATATAAGTAACCCAAACAATCACAACAAAAATAACTCCTAATTTCTGTGAAAATATAGTGGTTACCAGAAGGGGAGGGGAAGGGAGGTAGGGAGAAGCCAGGAGGGACTTGGGGTGAACTTGGGGTGGTACCATGAGGCATGTACAGAAATGGAGGTTTAAAGCTGTACCTATGAAAAGTATTTAACATTGTACAACAATGGCTGTGACTATGCTATGGAACATATTACCTAAAAGGGCATTGTGGAACATAGATAAGGCATTCCCAGATGACTGCCAGAGACAACAGCCTACATCACATGGCAAACCAGGGGAGCCCAGGCAGCAACTGAGGTGACTGATTATGATTGGAGGGGGTCCTGGAATAGCTCTACAATAACATGAGCACCATGATCTGCACAAGAAGCTCTTTGTACAGACTTAGCTGTCATCAACAGACTCTCTCCAGTTCCTCATTGAAAATACATACCCTAAAGTTCCTCCAAACCTTGTTTCTCATACGACTGTTGTATGATCAGCCACGCTTGTTCAGCTCACCTAATAAATAGCAAGGGAACTGCTCCCTGAGGAGGAGTGTCCTGTCTTGCACAGCCTGCTCCACAACTCCTCTCTCAGCACCAGTCCCTACGCAACAAATGGTAAATCAATGAAAATTCATGTTTGAAAGAGTGCAGTCTAGATGAGATTTTAAAATGTTCTCTAGATTATGACCGTTGCAGGGAGAGGGGGTAGAGGGACCAGAGAGTGTAAAGAGGATTCCTGGCACTGGGGTACATAAAGAACATGCTTTACATATGTGGGGCCTCTCTTCCCTCGACCTTCAGCGCTGCTCCAGCATGACCTGCTTCTCATTCCTTCCAACCACCCTGTGTGAAAGGCATCACCTCTCCAGCACGCTGACCCTCCTTCCTGTTTTTCTTCTTCAGACTTCCCACTAATGCAGTTACGTTGCCTGTGTGTCTACTTATTTAATATCTTTCTGCCTCAACTACTTCCTCTTTACCTTTGTATCTCTGGTACCCAGAATAGTGCCTACCACCCAGTGGGCACTGAATAAATATTTGCTAAATTAACAAAGAAATGATTCAGTTATGATTGAAACACTCATATGGAACTCTGCTATTAATTCCCAGTCCCTCTTCACAAAGAAATGGAGGCCAGAATGTGACTATCAGTAAGTAACAATGAGGATTCAGTCTATTTTATGTTAACCTGAATTCTACTTCTGTGATTTTTTTTTTTTCAGAGGAGCAGGGGAGCTGGCTGTTTAGGCAAATCCTTCTTCCTTCTGGGGCCACAGTTCACAGAAACTGCCACCCCCACTCAGCCCCTGCAGCAGAAGACGAGTTGCTTTCAACACAGAATCACTGTTGACCTGTTCCACCATTGTTGTAGAAATGAAGAAATGGTTTAGTAGCTCCTGTTGTGTAAATAAAGTAGGTTCCGTTTTGTGCAGCATATGCTCAGGCTTTTAGCTCATCCCAGTGAAAATGGTAGGGTCACTGTCAGCATTTCTGAGTAGCTGCAGAGCGTCATCATTCCCTAATTTTTGGTCTTAATTAAGAATAAAAATTTAGAATCTTATAAAAAGAGAGTTGACTCTGCTTTACCTACAAAATTGGTTTTCCTTCTCACACCCAACCCTTTGCAGCTCTTGGCTCTTTCTTAATTGGTGAAGTTGAAGAACAGTTAAAGCTAGTCCCAAAAGGTCACCCTTTCTCAAGAAACAGGTGTTTTGCTTAAGTGTCTATTAAATATTCTGCTCAAAATCAAACACCAAAGAAAGTGTCAGAAGAAACTAAAACATGTTTTTTTGACTTTGAAAATATTTTTGTGGTGTCTGCTAGAAGAAAAATGTAAAAAATAATCTTGTAAAATTGTTTGAGGCTAATGTACTCTAGCTTCAAATTCTTGACTTAAAGAGGATATGTTACAGAAAAGCAGCAAGGGATATTCAGAATAATACAAACAGCATGTGGCCACTTGTTCTATTTTTATTTATCCATTATTAATAGCATATTCAATCTTTGTTCTTAGAAATATTATTTAATAGTAGAGGATCCATAGGGGGGAATGTGAGGTGTTGGACTGTATGTGTCTTTTTTGAAAGCACAAAAAATTCTATCATGCTGTTTCATAGAAGAGGCAATCGGAAAATCAGCAGGCTGAGGTGAGTTTGCTGAGACTGGTGATGAACTGAACAACAGGCCACCAGGGCCTGTGAAGTGATGTGGCATCCCTGGGAATGGAGATCCCAGATTGTTCTTGAGCCCTATAGGTACTTTTGTATTCTGGGAACTTCCTTATTAGACTGTCATCATGTTAACTGCTTCGTGGCAGATGGCCCGTAAGTGACACATACCTCTGCTGTGGGCCATTTCACTGAATGGCACTTGCCCCTTCAAGCCAGCTTGGTTCCATCTGCTCAGACAGGTATTTATAAACACAATTCTGTTGATACCAGTACAGACTATGTTCCAGGAAGTGTTTCCTTTCATCCCTGGCCCCAGTAGCCCAATATTACTGGCAAGAATCAGAGGAGCTCATTTGAGGATCACCATAGGCTCCAATTGGAAAAACCACACTAATGACAATTTTGATAGAGCAGAGTTGGAGCTCCTGATAATTACAATACTAGCAAACCAGTGGAGACTCGAGACTGCAATTAAAAAGAAACGATCTTCCACATATAATGGCTTTCACACTGCATGATACTACTAAATAACCATCATTAGCAACTAAAGTATGAACTACCCATTTTCCAGCACCCTTTCTCTGCCAGGAAATTTAAGACCAAGAATGATCAATGAATGAGTCATCAGCATGTTAACTGTTGACACAGGACATGCAAATTGAATTTATTCAAAGTTATTTAAATGTATAACGAATTATTACAGATAATGTTATTACACAAATATTAAACTTCTTACAAAAGACCCAACGTTCCTTTCTTTGCATCTACATCTTGTAGGTTAGGAAAAAAGTTACTAGCCATAGGATGTCATGTAAAAATAAAATTAAGAAGGTTGAGCAAATTTCCAGGTACTGTGCTGGGGATATACAAATAAATAAAATACAGAGCTTATTCTCAACAAACTTAAAGATTTAGAAGAGGGCACATATAAGTACACATACACAAATCAAAGTACAATGGGAAATACATAATAGTTCAACTGTGTCTGGTACAAGATAGCATAAGGATCATCAGAGAGATCCGTGAAGGGGCAAGAAAACCACTCTGCTTCCACATTCTTCCATTTTCTGGGTATTTTTTATTGCCCCCTTCTTGCGAGACCTATTTCTTCTCTCATCATGGTATGAACAAGAATGTTCATACCACAAGAGGCATAGGAGAGATAGGAACCCAAGAACAGGGGACTGGAGAACAGGTACTTGCCATGGAGAAAACAAGCCTAACCCAAGTTTTTCAAACGTTTGGTCAGTGAATTTAAAATGTTTTTAAACAAGACATGACACTTGTTGAGACAATAGTATTCACAGTCTGTATTCTTTACACACTATACTAATTTCATTAGCTAGATTCCTGTTTCATTGGGGAATGTTTATGTTAAATTGAGGTCTGAGAAGAAAGTATATTCCCACCTGGTCAGATGCTCTTAGTACAATTTGAAAAATGACTGTAACTCCAACCACATGATGCTCACCCCAGAAACCCCAGAAATGCTGCACTTTGCCCATTTGGTTTGTGTGTTCATATGCTAATTCACAGATAGAATTTAAGAAATGCATGACAGAAAAGATTTGATAATACTCCATGGTTTCATCTATTTCAAAGTCATCATGAATTAAAATTCTCATGACACAAAATTCATCATTTTAAAGGATACAATTTTTTGGCCTTTAATACATCCTTAGTGCCATGCAACCACCACCATTGTCTACTTCCAGAACATTTTTCCCCAAAGAGAAAACTAATAAACAATCAGTCCCTATCCCCCTCACATTTAAACACCTGGTAGCCTTTTATTTATTTTGTCTTTATAGATTTGCCTGTTTTGGACATTTCCTGTAAGTGGAATCATATGACATGGTTGGTATGACTTCTGTCACCTTGCATAGCATTTTCTCAGTTCAGCTATGATGCCACATATATTAGTTCTTTGTATTTTTAATGGTTGAGTAATATTCCACTGTATGGATATACCAAAGTTTTTAATCCACTCATCAGTTGTTGGATATTGGATTATTGAACTTTGTGGCTATGATGAATGGTGCTGCTATAAGCATTCATGTAGAAACTTTTTGTTCAAACACCTGTTTAAATGGGATGGGGTCAATACCTAAAAATGAAATTGCAGGATCATAAGACAATTCTGTGGTTAGCTTTTTGAGGAATCAGCGGACATTCTAAAGGTGATGAATCATTTTTCAGTCCCTCCAGTATCATACAAAAGTCTCAATTTCTCCACATACTCACCAACATTTGTTATTTTCCTTTAAAAGATTACTATGCCTATCCCAGTGAGTGTAAAGTGGTATCACATGGTCTCTCTCTCTCTCTCCCTCTTTCCCCCTCTCTCTCTCTGGACAAACAATTCATCAGGTAAACACTTTATAAGCAAAAAGAACATGCTAATGTGAGTTCTTAAGTTTTCTTTTATATATCAGGTTACTACTAAACTGTAAGATTTCCCTAAGATGAGGTGCAAAGTGATCACATGAGATTTGGGACAACAGACTGTGTTTACTGCAACCCCTTCACCGAGTCACCTGAAGCAACCATGATCAAAACCAAAATATCTCTGTGATGACTTGAAATGTCAGTTGGCTAGGTAATAGGTGTCTTGCCAGTGATTGGCAAAGAACCAGCTAAACCATTAGGAGGCCTGGCTACTAAAAAGTTCATCTGAGACAACAGGCATTTTTTGAAAACTTGACAGACCTTTCCCCCTTCGTATGTAGAGTACTTTTTAAGGGAAATCAAATACAACTAACCAGCTCCACATCCCATTTTAGATAAAGCAATTTGCTTAGAAAAAGCAAGTTCTCCTTATATATCTTTTATTAATAATTCAGTGTCCTCTGCACGCATTTCTTTGACACATGCAGTCATTTGCTTTACTTCTGGCTGGTATAATCAACACATTGCAAGAGGTATTCTTTCTGTTAGGAGGACTGAGCTTTGAAAACTAAAACTGAGATTCACAGTGCAGTGGATGCCACCTGGTTGGAAGGGAGGAGGGATGCAGAAATCGGAGACAGAAAAAAAGCTTGAAAGAGGTCCAGCACTATGAGGCAGCTGCTGGGAAGGCTTCCTGGGAACCAGCACGGTTTGAAAAGGACCTCTACGAGGGGAGCCGGTTAAGTGTTCTTCTTTCCACTGCAACATTTGGAAAGCAAAGGGAGCTTAGGCGAGGCTGGAGGAAGTCCCAGAGGTTCGTGAAAAAAAAAAAAAAAAAAAATCACCGAAATGGACAGAATTTTCCTTTCTTCCCTTTCCTGCCTCCTTTCCACACTCCTTTTTTCTTCACTGAAACCTTTCCATTCCTAAATGAAGCCAGAAAGCTTCAGGCATGCCAGCGTCGATTTCTGAAAGGCTCAGGCACGTGAATTAGAACTGAATCACACATCCAGGGGCCTCCGAAAAGGGTAAAATCCTAGCATTTCACGAAAAGACTAGCAAGTTGCCCTGCCGTTTCTGGAGTCGGTGGCGGGTCTGGTCACCTGCCCTGCTCAGCGATGGTTTGGAAGAGCTGGAATCCCATTCGCCCAGGTCTTTGCACCCTCCTCCCCGGGGCCGCAAACTCTAGGGTACAAAGTACAGCAGGGACGCGGGCGGAGCTTTTCCGAGCCGCGCAGTCTAATCTGCTCTCAGCGAACACCTAGAAGGGTTTCCAATACCGCGCGGGGCTCCTGCCGGAGGGCGCCTCGGGCCCCTCCCGCGCTCCCAGCCGCGCGCCGGGCTTTTTGCAGTCCGTATTCCTCGGGGGGGAGGGGAGGAGGGGGAGGCTCTGGGCACCACGAGCTCCATTCAAATATTCGCAGTGATTTACTGAGGAGCCAGAACGCTCCCGACAGCGAAAATCTGCCTGCGATGTTGTAAAGCGGGAGCCCCTGCACTGTTGTTCGTGATCCTTTCTCCCCACAAAGCTCGCGGTTTAGGGTCACTTTCAGCGACTCTAAGAATATCTGCGTGGGCGTCTGTGCTGGGGTCCGGCCCGAAGAAACGAGTTGGACTGCGCGAAGAACGTCACCGCACAAGGAGACCGCACCAGCACTTTGCACGGGCCACCTACGCGCGGGTCTGCAGGTGGTGCGCCCTGGGTAAGAACGTCCGGGAGCTGCCGCGGGAAGGCCAGGGAGGCCCAGAGGTGCGGGTTGAGGGACCCAGGACTCTGCGATGGGAGGAGAGTTGGGGTTCCCCGGGGGGGGGGCGGCAGCTACAGGAAATTGAGGTGAACTCTAGGCATCTGTGCCTGGGCTCCGCTTCAGTCTTTGGATAGGAGCCGGGTGGGATGGATCAGAGTGGACACCTTTGGTTCCCATCCCTCTTCCAGGGCGGGGCGGAGAAACTCCCCAGGTCCCTCTGAGAGATGGGTGCTGTTGGGGAGCGTCTGAAGCGCTTAGAGCTCTTGGGAGAGCAGGACTGGAAGGGGGGGATAGGGGGAGAGGTGATAAGTCACCTACCGCCACCCTCCCCTTTCCTCCCCTCCTCCTTCCTTTTCGTAGCTGCTGACGCGCTCGTGGTGCCTATTAATCAATCGGCAGCCCAGAGCCGCGCCAGTTAATGGCTGTGCCGCGCGGGGCTCCAACCGCTCTCCCTCCCCTCATCACGCTCGCCTGTACCCAGCAGGCGCGGAGAGGCTAGCAGCAGCGCGCAGGCAGCCTCTGGGCGATGCGCCCCGCGGGCGCCGTTCCCAGCCTAGCTCCCTATAGGTGCTGCGCGCCACCCCTCGGCACCCCGCGGCAGTGAGCCGCGGCCCGGCGGCCGGGGCGCAGGGGGAGGGCGCAGGCAGCGGGGGAGCGAGGAGAGCGCCCGAGCCCCGGCAGCCCCACCGGCCCCTTCGGCAGAGATGTTCCCCAATGGCACGGCCTCTTCTCCTTCCTCCTCTCCTAGCCCCAGCCCGGGCAGCTGCGGCGAAGACGGCGGCGCCAGGGGTCCAGCGGCCGGTGCTGCGGACGGCATGGAGGAGCCCGGGCGAAACGCGTCCCAGAACGGGACCTTGAGCGAGGGCCAAGGCAGCGCCATCCTCATCTCTTTCATCTACTCGGTGGTGTGCCTGGTGGGGCTGTGTGGGAATTCCATGGTCATCTATGTGATCCTGCGCTATGCCAAGATGAAGACGGCCACCAACATCTATATCCTCAACCTGGCCATCGCGGATGAGCTGCTCATGCTCAGCGTGCCCTTCCTGGTCACCTCCACGTTACTTCGTCACTGGCCCTTTGGCGCTCTGCTCTGCCGCCTCGTGCTCAGCGTGGACGCCGTCAACATGTTCACCAGCATCTACTGTCTGACCGTCCTTAGCGTGGACCGCTACGTGGCCGTGGTGCACCCTATCAAGGCGGCACGCTACCGCCGGCCCACTGTGGCCAAGGTGGTGAATCTGGGCGTGTGGGTGCTGTCGCTGCTTGTCATTCTGCCCATCGTGGTCTTCTCGCGCACGGCAGCCAACAGCGATGGCACGGTGGCCTGCAACATGCTCATGCCGGAGCCTGCCCAGCGCTGGCTGGTGGGCTTCGTGTTGTACACGTTTCTCATGGGCTTCCTCCTGCCCGTCGGAGCCATCTGCCTGTGCTATGTGCTCATCATCGCCAAAATGCGCATGGTGGCCCTCAAGGCCGGCTGGCAGCAGCGCAAGCGCTCAGAGCGCAAGATCACCCTGATGGTGATGATGGTGGTGATGGTGTTTGTCATCTGCTGGATGCCTTTCTACGTGGTGCAGCTGGTCAACGTGTTTGCCGAGCAGGACGACGCCACCGTCAGCCAACTGTCAGTCATCCTTGGCTACGCCAACAGCTGCGCCAACCCCATCCTCTACGGCTTCCTCTCGGACAACTTCAAGCGCTCTTTCCAGCGCATCCTGTGCCTCAGTTGGATGGACAATGCGGCGGAGGAGCCGGTCGACTACTACGCCACCGCCCTCAAGAGCCGCGCGTACAGCGTGGAGGACTTCCAGCCCGAGAACCTGGAGTCCGGGGGCGTCTTCCGTAATGGCACCTGCACGTCCCGCATCACTACCCTCTGAGTCGGGGCCAAGTACGCGCCCTGCGCGGAGGGAGTGGGCGAATTGGGGGCCGGGTGAGAGAGGTGAAGGGATCCGGGACGCCAGGGTAAGACGGAGCAAAGCGGGGTTAGCAAACCAGACGACTGGGGTAGAGCCACCCGGGGGAAACGCAACCAAGGTGAACTTGAGCGCTTTGCTCCCACACTGGGAGGTTTGTGGGACCCTTTCCCCTCCGACTCCTTTCGCTTCTTTCTCCACTGTTCTGACACGTCTGCACCGTTCTCTCCCCACTCCAAGTTTGGCTTTCCCTTCCGTCTCCCCCTGCCCCTGTGAATCAGGAAGCTCGCTACCATCCTTTGAGCCTGCTCCTCAAGCCCTGCAACTGCCATTTCTGGGTCTTTGAGCTGAGCCACCGTTAGCCCCCGAGAGTTTCGCGAGGAGTGAGTCTCTTGCTCGCCGATCGCCCGGCCGCGCCCCACCCCCCACCCCTTAATTCTGCCTGGTGCCCCTAGACGAACCACCCTTCTTCATTTGCGCAGCCCGGACTTACAGGAAAGTCAGACTCAAGTGTGACTCGTCAGAGGTCTTTCCCCCTATTCTGACGTGCAGATGAACCCTTCCGGAACCCCTCGGCCACCCAGAGCGGAGCCAGGTGCTTAAGTTAAAACGGTCCCGCGC